>WBNA01000170.1:1242412-1277518 GCA_013398345.1 Nothocercus nigrocapillus | reverse complement strand
GTTCGCATTCCATTCAGTGCCCTCCTTTACTGCCTGATACTGCCTGTCCCTGTCTGACCCCGGAGGCTTCTTATCTCTCTGCTGTCTTGTGCACTGGACGTGCTTGAGCCCTCCTGTGCGAGGCAAGTGAGTGCAGGCTTATTTTGCTCTCCTATGGACCTCACCAAACATGTGGGCGTTAAATGTAACACTCTGTGAAATGATTTCTCATGAAGTTAATCCAGCTTTTTGTTACAGTCTACTTTCAATTAGTCACATATACTAGATTTCAAAAAATGCTTATTGCCTCTCTATGCAGAAATTGTTTTATTTTTTTTTACCCCCCAAAAAGAGCTCTCACTTAAGCTGAGAAAGTGACACTGCTTCTGAATATGTTGTCCGTGCAAGCAAACAGCATGGAGCTATTTGAATTTCTTGGTCACACTTTTTGAATAAATCAAAATGTATCCAAAATACCTCCATTCCACTAAAGAAGGGAGATTGGCTTTGCTCTGAACCTGGTGATTTGCTCTCAGGCAATAGTTCTCTCCTTTAATACTTCCATGTGTTTCACCTTGTGACTTTAACTCCTCATTCCTGTGTCTTTTTGTTTGCACAATTTTTATTATGTGTAAAGAGTCTGCAGTCAGGATATACATGTTTTAGAAGTGCCAAGCAATTACTTATTTTCTTACCTACATTGATTGCCTAATGAGCTACTAGGATAAGTATTAGTATGCTTGATGTCTGGATGAGTCATCTAAGGAGTCTTTCCCGAGCAGTTGGAGAGAGTCGTTCTTTTTTGCTCCGTGGACCATGTGGAACCTTAGTGTTGCTGAAAAGTCGCAAATGTATATTAAACTACAGAGGGTTAGTAAATACGAGTTAATACATCTTTTCTTTTAGAACACTTCACAAATAAAGCAATGGGTAACGGATGGAGAAAAGCTTACTTTCTTGTTTGTTTACCTTGTTTAATGCTTTCTGTATCGCAGTTGCACTATCCTTGCTTATTGCTGCAGAAGTGATAAACAAGTGTGCTCTACCAGGATTTAGAAGATTGCCTTGTAATTTCAAAAAGAGATTGCTTAATATGACCACAACAGTTAGAATTCAAGTGATGTTATTTTGTTATGCTGAGTTTTGGCTGCACTCTGTATCTTCCAACAGAATTCTTCTTTGTGTCTAATAAAAAACAGAGCATATTTATTTTAGTATCTCTGTTTGTTTGTTTGTTTCTTTCCCTGAAGAAGAAGAGATGGCCTCTTTCTGGAAATTAAATTTATAGAAGATGTGGGGCAAGTTGCATAGTATGCCAAGGTACTGTTAAAAAAGTACACTTAGGTCATCTATTAACAGGATTTCTTGTTCACAGAAAGTGGTATTAATGGTATCTTTGTTTTGGCTTTCAAATTATTAGTTTGTGTCAATTTGAAAACTTTATTCTGTAGCAAGCGAAAAGATCAAGGAGTCCATGCAAATTAGTACATGTGGAATTCAGTAGATGTGTTTGTGTTCAAATGTAAGTGTGCTCTGTTTTGGGAATACCTTTGCCTGTTGTGCAGCAGCGTAGAAGCGTGCAATTGAGCAGCGTTGTTAATCAGCCTTTCCAAATGTGAGATGTTTCCCTTCCTAGTCATCTGGAATGATCTCTCTGGCTTATATTCATTTTCACGTTACTCATTTGGGACCAGCTTTTTCAGAGCTATGTGTCTCAAAAGCAGTTATGAAGTATCTTTACTGGTCACCTATAACCTAAGTTTGATGCTACCTTCTTAAAGCGCATCTTGTCTGGGCATACGGAGTTATTCTAGGAGTCTTTTTATTTTTTCAGCTGTCAGATTTTAGTCTTGGCCTTTTCACACTTTCTTGCAACTTGGGGGACTGGGCAGAGTCATTTGTTGGCTTTTGCTTCAGGTGTAACAAAGCTCTGTCTGTCATTTTCCAACATCATCCAGTTTAAAGCAGACACGCCTAAGCAGAACAAGTTAAAATCATGGGCCATGTAAACACGTAAAAGCAAGCCCTTAGAATGGGAAGGGCCAGCCTTAGCATAAGTCACCTGTCGTAGGAGTAACAATCCCTACGGAGAGTGTGAGCTTTGATTTCTGATCCCTTCAGGGCCTTGAGGAAAAGATAGGATCGGGGCAAGTGGGCTTGTGCAACCGCTAAGGAAGTCTGCTTTTTTGTTCTCAGCACGCTGCGCAGTATTTGTAGGTCACTATGAAAGTACGGAGAGATTATTGTTGTTTAACTTAGTAGAACTTGGGTGTGAAGGAGTAAGGAATGCAGAGATGCTGCTGTGAGACCAGTTTTAAAGCAGTTCATAACTTTCACCTGGGGGTTCATAGTTGTGTGATGGTGAGGACTTATGATAGTAAGTTAGGTCATGCAGCTAAATTTTCTCATTCTACTCTACTGCTTGCTTATACTTTTCGCTCCCCCCCCCAGGAGAAAAGAAACAAACAACCCCCCCGCCTTTCCTCAGGCTCGCTTGTGCTGAGAAATCAGCCAAAATATGCTTAGGTACAAAGGCCAGTGTACAAAACTACTTATCTCACTTACCTGAAAAGAGCACAGCCAGATCAGCAAAATCTCAGATCTGTGCGAAGTTGGAGGACACGACACTGATGTGTAAATGTTTGTATCTCATGGCTGTCCCTGCAGAACTGGAGTAATATGAAGTCCTTGGAGAACTGGAGTACTAATTTATAAAATATGAATAGCACTCTTTTTTTTTTTTTTTTTTTTCTTCACCTGGAATTATTAAGTTTGAAAGATTGTGTGCAAAATAGTTTATTATTAAGAGCAACTGAAGTAACTGGGGAATACACAGACTTGATTTTAAAACATCTCATAACCATTGTAAACTGTTTAAAAGAGAAAAATCAAAAAACAAAACAAAAAAGCAAACTATGAAAGCACGGAGACTTGCATTTTGCTGTCTCTTAGTCAGAGTCTTGTCTTCACACAAAAATGTGTGAAATCTGCTTTTATGTCTCTAATTTCTTAGGACTGAGAACCATATGGTATCTTGCTTTTACATTTCTTAGATGTTCTTAATTGTGGCTGCGTAGCAATTAGGCTTGTGCATAAATTAAAGAAAATAATATATTAATTGTTCTTACTGGATAAAATACAGCAATAAGTCATTGCAGCTTTTACAATAACCCTAAAAAGCACTCGGAATAGGGCGTTTCATTTTACAGTTACTTAATAGTCAATTTCTCACCATTTAAAATGTATTGGATCATTCTTTCTCTTATTGTGAAACAGCAAGTTCCAGGATGTCCAATACATGCGGTGGCAGAGACCTAGACTTCCTTGCTTACTGATCCAGCAAAGCACTCGACATTGTGATCATTGAAGTCAATGGGGCCACTCATGTTTTGAAAGTGTGTGTTGTTAAGTGTTTTACTGAACAGGGACCAGATTGTTCTCCAAGTCAAGCATGTGCTTAAGTGCCTCACTGAATTGAGTTAGCATCTAGGAGTTAACGTAAGAAAAATGGAGTTGTAACTCACTTGTTCAGAAGGTCCTTTCTGTAATTCCATTCAATTGGATGTGACTCTTGAACCAAGGCTCATTCTCAGGTACTGTCACTAAGCAATAAGCACAAGTCAGCTGTCTTAAATAAGATCTTTCAGTGCAATTAAATAGAAAAAACAGCAAAGAAAAACATTGGGCTGCTTTTAGGATTCCTCCTATTTCTGACTTAGTTTTGTCTCTATATACCTCTTTTGTTTTCCTTCTGTTTTTGTCATTTTGAGTTTATTCTGTATTTCTCATTTGCTTTTTCTTTATTTGTCCATTTAGGCTGTTTATTTTTACTTCAGGTTGAGGAGAGTTGAATTTCTTCCTTGAATTTCTGAGCAGCTCTTCACCTCAGTGGGCCTCTCTAATGCTGGGATAAGAGCTTTATCCATACTCTGTATTTTCCTCTGTATTTAGGTAGATCCCCAAAGTAACTGCGTTTTCTAATTTGTCATTATTTCTCTGTTGTTTTTTGCTTTCTTCCTCAACTGTTTTCTGGTTCTGTCGTAATTTCTCATGTGCTGAAATGATGGGAAAGGCAATGTGGGCTACAAATCTGTGTTTCTCAGTATGAACAGGATATGTTGTAAAGAAACAGCTGTTTGTCTTCTTGCCAGACTTCCAGACATGCTGTAATAGTCTCTTCTCTCTGCCTTCCTGAGCAAGAGGCAGTGCATGAGTGGTCAAATATACTGCAAGGGAATGAATTTTTGATTGGACCTCCAGGACCAACTTAAAACTTTCGCCCTCAGAAGCGTATCTGTTCAGAAGATGAAAATAACTTTGAGAGTTTTCTTAAAGGTAAATGGGCGTAAATGACACTAACTTACACACCATGGTGGAGCCTAATTAGAGACTCTTGAAAACTATGCCTGTTGGTTGTAGTTAAAAATGCCAAGGAGAGGGATTGAGGGAGGCACAATAAACCTCACCTTGTAGTGCAAACTCTGGATGTTACATGGCTCTGTCACCCCTTAGCTGATTAGTTTAGGGGATTAAATTTTGGAAAGTGTTGAAAATGGTGATGAAGGGAGGTTCAGGTTAACCGAATCCGATTTTAAATGATGCCGACAAAGCTGCAAGAGGGAATAGAGTATTGGATGAGAGAGCTGATACGACTACTCACAAGAGTAATTTGGCTGCAATGATGGTACTCAATGTGGTTCGAAGTGTAGGAACCAATTTGAGTTAAACTTTTTAGCTTTAAAATACAGCCAGGCTACTTAGCAGAATGGGAGAAGCATAAACAGAGCTACTGAGATGAGAAACGATGAAGAAAAAATAGTCATAGAATATTGATATTTGAATATCTATAGCAAACTTTTTTTTAACCCATTTTGAGTCTATATAATGATTTTGTGGATTCTTAAGCTGTCTGAATGAAGCTAAACTCTAGTCGCTGGTTCAAAGCATCTACCATACAGCTATTCTATCCTGAAACACTGCCCTTTAACCAGTATTTTCTCTTACATGTTATTCCCTAATATATTCTTCACCCGCCACTCCTCCCCCCCCCCCTTTCCTTTTTTTCTCCCCACCATTTTGTGTCTCCTTTACCTTTTTCTGATGAAACGTCTTCTGTCATAGTGTGTATGCTTGGGAATGAGTGAGTGCTTAACTTAATCCCCAAATATCATTCACTTGAATGCTAAAACTGATTTTGGAAATAACTGAGGATAGGCCACTTCTTTCTCTTGTACAATAGTGACCTTATGAGTTTGTCAAGTGCTTTTTAGGTGTACTTAATTTTAACAAGGATTTTCTTGAGAAGTTCATAGAGAAATTATTTGACAAACAATTTTGCTCCTTGTTATTGATTAAAAAATCCTTCTAAATAATGTTCAAGTATTGTCCTGAAATATTTTTTGGCTGTTTTGAAAGTATGAATTCCAAATGTGGAGTTAATACTTAGTCATTTTACATGTTTATGGTATAACGCTTAATAATTCTCTTATAAGGCATTATATACATTCCTCTGCAACCTTTTATCCAGATGCCTCAAGCTGCTTTTATAGGACCAAGTCATAGTGCCTGCATGAGACAGAGAAGTATGATCCCCAATTTAGATGAGGTGGGGGAGCTCTCATCCTTCCTGTAGGGTCACAGAAAGGATCCCTGCAGCTAGTGGAAAGAAAGGTGATGTCTTCAATGCACCTTAGCGCTCTTAATTTCTAGGTATTTATTTGGTACATGCTGTAACTTTGGCATGGGAGATAACTGTGATATCTCTCTGCAGATTTGTTTTAGTTGAGCTTTGTTTTGAATCCTAACATTAGTGGAAGCCTGTGTTATTTTTTGGCTATGAGAACTGAATTTCTCAAGAGCTGGGTTCCCAAGCTGAGTAGACAGCAAATGAACTTTCACTGTTTATTTTTCTAAGATTCCTGTGAAATTCCATGCTAGTTGTTTCAGTTAGGCAGCTCAGTCTGCAAGTGTGTTTTTTTGTTTGTTTGTTTGTTTTTATTTTTATTTGCAGACTTTCCTGTATTGCTTAGACCTTCTTTACCTTCACTTTTTGTAATGAAATGCAGGTCTTAAATATGTTTGTGTAAACTGGGAACACATGGTCTTGAGCTTTTCCACTGTGGCCCTTGAATTTCCCTAAGTGTCCTGTATCCTCTGTCTTTAGGAGAGACGCTGCTGCAGAAAGGTGAGCCACTGTGCTTTAATGTTTCATTAACAACTTGCAGGCAGGATTTGAGTATGTAAGTATATGCAGTTGGCTTGAGAATTTTAATTTGGAGTTTCATTCTATTTCATTGTTTTTATTAGTAAGAAGATAAATTGAAACAAGTCTAATAAATCTAATAATCTAATCTGGAAATAATTATGTTTTTAATAAATCAAAAGGGGAATTGCCTGCATCTTTGCTGAAGACTCATGGCAGTCTTAAGCATATATTCTAAATGGTATGATTTATTTCTGAAAATATGTTCTCACAAAAGTGATGTCCAGTGGAGTACATTACCATGTAAATAAACTGAAACAACTACATTGCAATTAAAGCAATAAAATTACACTATATTAAAGATGGAAATTATTGACGTATATAATACTAAGCCTCATGAGGCACATAGATGTTGTAAAACCTACAGAGGACCAGAATCATACAGTTCCATTTCATCAGTATTTTGTAAGGTGCAACGAGTTTGTCTAGAAGAGTCATTCGAGGTTATTGCTTTATCTCACACTGCAAGGCATCTTCTTGCAAGATGTGAGTTGGGAATTGTTTTTCTCCTCTGCTAAACTCAGGGAAATTTGGAAGAGAGCACGAAAAGCTCTCCCAAATTCTAGCTACTCTTGTTTTCAATGATATGTTATTTCATGGTAACACATGGTCTGCCGTTGCTACAACGATGTACTCCAATTACCTTGATGCTAATCAGAGATAAAAACCCAAGTGAATTTATCTGTTAGAGGAAACTTGCATGATTTGTGTTTGTGAATGCTCTTGATGACAGTGACTTCTTTTAAGATCCTTTTGTTTATTTGGGTCTCCTGGAGATGAGTTCTTGTTGCCCTGCCCTCCTCACTGTAAGGATGCAAGATGGGCTATGGCAGTGTGCTGTTTCCAATAGCACCTCTAAACAGACATCCAAGAAGAGCAGGGCTCTTAGATGAATCTTCCTAACTTGGTAATTATTTGGTTAGGGATTTATAAATTTAATATAAATACTGAGCAAGTGCAGAATCTCATTTGAAAAAAAGAGAGAGGTACACAAATGAATATACCCTGCTTCCATGCAGTTATATCAGGCGTTTGTGCACTAGGAGTGATTAGATCATATATGTGTGAGTATTGCTTTTGTAAAAGAAAAATTACAGATGGGGGTGACTGAGGTTTGTAGAGATGAAAGGCCAAATGGTTTAAATCAGCATAATTCACTTCAGTGGAGCCACAAGGATTTACAACAGATGAGGATTTGGTTCCTCATAATGCAGTTCAGGTCACACGTTGAGCCAGTGACAGCTGTAATAAATGATCTTGTTGTCGCTGTGGTTGCCACATACACAGCAGCAGCAGCAGGCAATGCTTGAGCCTGAAGAGCAGCCAGACCAGAAAAAACACAGGAAATATTGCCGGAAAAACAAATTGATGATGACTTCGAAGCTATGGCTCTGGCAGATGTGCAGAACAGACAAGGGACAAAGATCCCTGGCTCTATTGGGGTTGCCAGGTGCTAAGACAGTTATGGCATGGTTGCTTGAAGGCAGCAAGAGGTAGAAAATTGTGATAGATTTAAAGACTGTTTTTGTAAGAAAGACATTATAGCGGTACCTGAAATCACTGATTTGGGTGGTGGTTGGGTAAGTCTGGCAGCTGCTGCCTGAAGACCCCTGTGACGCCTTGGGAGCCCACAGGGCCCTGTAAGCGAGCGGCTTTGCTGGAGAGAGCTGGTGGGGCTGTCCGAAGGCCCACGGGGCTGTAGCCAGTCCCGGTGCTTTGCTTGATGCTACTGACGGGTTTTCTGTTGTGAGTGGTGCTGCATGGGTTGGGAACAAGGGCCGTGCTGTTTGTGCTACTTTCCCCTGAGACTGCCTGCTCGCTTGCTTGCGCGCGCCGAGCTGTTCCACTTGAGTTCCAGAGCGAAAGGAGCTGGCAAAGGAGCTTGGGAAAAAATGGTCTTTGCCTGAAGGAAACCTTACATCTGTTTAGACCACATTATGGCTGAATCAATGCACCAGTGGGCACAGTGCTCCTGCTTTTCCTGTGTGAAGGGGAAAAAAGAAAGAAGCATACAAACAACAAAAAAAACCAAAGATCCTTTCTGGGTGACTTTTCTTTTTCAGATAGTTTCAGTTACTGCAGCATACAGTAAGGTAAACAAAGAGTGTAGGTAGGAAAGAGCAGGATATTGTACATACAGCTCAAAAACAGGGGCCTCAATCTCTGTTGCTGAAAATGGAATAGTTGTCTGTAAACACATTCTGGTTTTAGGAATACATCAGGGTATTTAGTGCAAATTACAAACATAATTATATTTCTTGAAGCTTTCACTGAATGAGCAAGATTCTGAGCCTTCTATAAGCATCACAAAACATGGCCATCTGCAGTACCAGTGGGAGAGGGAGCAAGGGAGGGCCTGAGATGATGATGTGAGGAAAGAGGGATGCCTTTTAGTCGTGCTTTTGAATCCTCTTCAGAGTTACTTCTCACACACGTTTCTGTGTCCATCAGAGGTGTTTCACCGTTAGTCTAAGCTCTTGCATCCTGCATTCTATAATGTCTTTGGCTTTCCCTTCTGAGATACCTTTGGGTGTGATACAGAAGTGTTGTGCAGTGAGTAGTGGCTCTTTGAATTCAGGTGGGAAATAATGATGGCGTATAGGTTTCTAGAAATTTGCTTCCCTATTTTTCTTTCAGTTTATCTTACAGTAAAGCCACAGTTTACCTGATGTGAGTGAGCTGAATTCACATATCCAGTAATAAGGAAGAAAGACTGAGTCACCTGTGACTACCTCATGCTAACATTTGCCTTCTGGATAGTTTAAAGGTGGAAGCGGAAGTTGATAAGTAATCTGCAGTTTTCTATTCTGTTATAGTTCTAACTTATTCTGAATGGGGATATTATTTGGGGGCTTATAAAATACTGTCTTAAGTTGATACTTCCCCAGGCACACTTGGAGGTGTGTGGGGCCTCATTGCAGGTTGATCTGCACGCTTTCTCTTTCTTCTTTCCTGAAAATACATGTGCAAGTCAAAATAGATTTGGACTCCAGTACAGATGCATTTGAAGGAAGTCTCCTTGTCCTCAGAAAACTCAATATTTGGATTCTTGGTTCTTTCTTCTAATGGAAGTTACTTTTCACAATCCATATTCAGGACGGAGAGAAAATATGAGTGAAGTTGTATGTAAACTTGTGAGTATGCACAAGTGTAAACATTGCAATTCTGCAAAGGTCTGATGCACACCTTATGTTAGGCATTCTTCTTCTGTCAATCACGAGCTCTTCAGAGAAATGAACTTCGGAGCAGCTGCAAATGTCCTAGTTATTTAAACAATGATGTGGGGACTATGGCTCCTGCTGCTGCTGTGGTTCCACAACAGAAGTTCTTGAGCTCAGTAGCCCCCTGCAAGTGGTACCTACGTACAGCAAAGAAAATGTTATCCATAAAGGAGAATGGATTTGTTACATATGGGAAGGCGTTTCAGTCCTTTCACGTAAAAAAGCAAATGGCCTCAGTTTCAGCAGTCTTACTTCTCTTGGTTGGTGAATGTGTTCTTTTGTGAAGACATTTTGTTTGGTTAATATTTTTATCCCATTATTAAAAATATCCTTGATAACATCCTGTGTTAGTCATTTGTGTATTCAAGGGCCCTTTTTTTTTTTTTTTTTTTTTTTTTTTTTTTTTTTTTTTTTGCGTGGTATTTCCAATAGTTGAATCCTGAAGAAAAGCCTCTTTAGAAAATCTTTGTTTAAAAAACACTGAGATGTAGTAGAAGTATCGTTATTTGTTAAAGTGTTTTTTTTTTTTATTTTGCCCCTCCCCCCCAAATTTTTACTGAATAAGCATATGTTAGGCTTTGATTTGCACATGTAATTATCATGATGCTAAATTTGCCAGCAATTCAAAGTCCTAAATTTATCACAAAGGCCTTGATAAATTTACAAGGCACTGTTTTCATGTTTGCAAGCAATGAAAAATTAGATCCACTGCTCCATCTGCTGGTGTCCAAGAAAATCCTCAGGAATTGCTCTTTATTCAATACACTCTGCACTTCAGCACGGTTTTATGAGTAGTGCTCTGACAGAAGATGAATTTAAAACTATCAGTTTTCATTTTTTTGGTTTATGTTTATGTAATACTTGCATTTCTGTAGCATCTTGGAGCAAAGTGAAAAGAAGCTATTTCTGTTACAATTTACTCTTTGAATTGCTGGTAAGGGAGGAAACATTTTGTTCATACTTTGCCTGCTTTTTTATTTGCATTGGTTTCAACAGATATAAATTATGGGAAAAAAAAATCACATCTATAACCTGTAAGGGAAGGGGATATAAGTGTGATTTTTTTTTTTTTTTTTTTTCCTGTCTAGTCTGACTCCTGATCACTTAGTTGCGTCAGCTAATCAGATTTCTACTTCCACACGGAACACCATACAGAATATCGTTGACTCTCTGTGCCATGCGCTAATGATGCAGAATATACTTGGTCCTAAACAAGGTGCTTAGTATAAGCCTTTCTAGGCTTGGTCTTTCAGCCTTCTGCTTTCTTCTCATTGGCTTGACTTCTTGCAAGTGTTTTATAGAACTCACTATGTTGTTGAAAGTATGTTGAGTATCATGCTAGGTCCCAGATGGGATTTGCAGGATCAGAACTGATAAGTTTAGTGAGTGCTGGTTGAAATGTCCAAGTAATATCTCCTGTTTTGTTAATGGTAGTTCATATATGGCAGTTTGTAGTCCCCCTGTGATAAGAATAAAAGCAATGGAAGATCTTAATTTATTGATTTTTTTTTTTTCCTGTGTTGCAACTAGAATTGTCATTGTAACTCAATGCCAAGTTTCGTTGCTTTTATACTATCCTATATATACAAATAACTATTCATCTATGTCTACATGTAAGTATACATGGATGTGTTCTGTTTTTTGGAGAAATGTTTTCCAATAGCTATGCTATATCTAGCAAGACCAATTTAATAATTTAAACCTGGAAAACTTGGCCCATGCATATGTATGAGCTAGTTGTTAGGAGTAAACTCATTTTATCCTCTAGGCAGAGCCTTTTTATTTACAGAGAAAGTTGGTCAGAGCCTACAGGAATTTAGTGTATATTAAAAATATTTTGCTCCTCTACTGCAGTTGTGAAACTGCATTATAAAATTTCCTTTCACCATAATGTTATAATGCCACCTTAAAATACCAGCAGAAATATTCACAAGTTCTAAATGAATATTTTTGTCATGACTATTTATTTATACACCTGTCTGTATAGACCTGCGTGCCTGCGAGTACACATAGAGAAACCCAGAAACACTTCATATCCCAAAGAGATTAAACAACGGGTATGTGGGGGTCGTATGAGACTTTCTAAAGCCTATTTTCAGTAGCTTGAATTAGGGGCATATCAAAAAGTTGGTAAAACATAAGTCCGTATGTGAATTCCTGGGGTCTCAGTTTTTTCTATATTATTGCCTGTGTTTTTGCTCTTAGATTACTGTAAATGAGAACTGTTTTATCAGAGAAATGGGACATCCTGCCTTGCCATCTGCTCATTTAATAGATTTTACAGGTATTATGATTACTTGCTTTTGTGCCTCTACCCTCTGCTTTATCCTTGTGCGACTGAAACTTCTGTTTCAGTTGTTGGATCTCAGTGTTGTCTAGCTTGGGTCTTAACTTGTCATCAAATGTTACCAACTACTGGCTTTTTTTCAAGCTGTTCCCCTTAATTTAGGCTACAAAATTGGTTATTGATTCCTGGGACTTGTGAATCTCCTTCTGTTGTGGCTGTTTGGCAATCAGTGCATGTTCAGAGTGGAGCCGCAGTAGGTTTTTAAAACTTTTAACAAAGCAGAAACGGTAGTCCAATGTCCATTCAAAACTAGTGTTTCTGCACTTAGTTCTTTCTTCCCTTTTTTTTTTTTTTATATAGATATATACATATAGTAGTATTATTTCTTAAATATGTTCCATATATATAGTATTGTTCCTTGAATGCTCCATTCCCATTTTATATATATACACACACACATGCAATCATTTTCTTCCCACATAAACACTGTTCACAGATATCTGCTTATTGTAGCTACATAAAGCATATCAAATTGATCAATATGTTTTTCTCACTTGATATCTAAAGATTGTTTACATTAAGGACCTCATTTTATCACAGTGTGCTAAACACCCGCAGTTCATGAAGTTGTGCTTGGGCATTAACCTACAGCCTTTCTTGTTCTTGTGGTTACGTGTTTTACATCTTTACTGCTGCTCATCAAAATCAGGTTTTATTGTTTAAATATTTCTAAAAAATGCAAGTGTTTACTAATTTCAAATTGCAAAAGTAATTAATCCGTTCTTATAGGAACAAAAGTAGACTGCAGAGATGTTTCAGAAAACTGTTGAAAGAAAACCTTAGTGTTCGAATTCAGAAATCCGATCATATATCGGAACAATAAATGTCTCAAACTTAAAATTCCCTAGGAATTTGTGGTGGTGCGTACTTGAGCTTGACTGCAGCACTAGTGTTTTGTCTCCTGTGGGGTTCTTGGGTCAAAGAAGAAATTAAAGGAATTAAAAATCCAGGTCATTAGAAAGTTCAGAAAGTTGGCATACTTAAATCTTGGGCGGAGGGGAGGGGATACTTAAATTCTCGGTTTTCTTGCAAAAATCTGAGTTTTTAAGAAGCCAAAATAAAATTTAGCTTTACTCAGGTCATGAAATTGCAGTAGCTGCTTCTCAGAGACTTTCAGCTTGCTTACAGTTGACTTGCCCCAAGAACTTAAAGGACATTTGGGTGCTGTGGCCGTGTAAGAACTAGATGCAGATTTTATACTATTGCCCAGTATAATCTACATTGTATATTATATAATATTATATATCTTGTTTATAGAGTATGTTTGGAGCCACGTCTTTTACTTGAATGCTAGGTTTTCAGGACTACAAGTTTACAGTCTATCGGATGTTCTAAAGACCCTCCGTAATATTTGTACAACAAATTGCAGCTGTACTTAAAAATGCTTTTTATGTCTCATGTATTTAGATAGACTTAATGCCTGCTCACCTAGACTTTAAGGCGTATTCATTATTACCTCTTTCGTTTTTTCATCCTAGATTAGTTTATTGGCTGCCAAGAGCTGCACACACTTCAGGCCCTGATGGGGGACTCGGGATCCAGAAGATCGACTCTTGTATCTCGGTTGCCAATATTCCGCAGAAGTATTAGCCGCAGGCACGACTCTCTTCCGTCCTCACCTTCCTCTGTTAATGCTGTTGGTGTCCACACGTCCTCTCCTTCCAGCACTAACTCCAGCTCAGGGAGCACAGGCAAGCGCCGGAGTATATTCCGTACTCCGTCCATTAGCTTCCATAACAGGAAGGGGAGTGAGCAGAAGACTGACTCTGCTAGCGAAAATAATATCTCCAATGGTGCCCAGTCTTCTCTCAGCAGTTTTCAAAAACTGAACCTAGAGGAACACGTTAAAACCCGAGGGAGGCATTCGGTTGGCTTCGGCAGCTCGCGTAGCAAGAAGATAACGAGATCTTTGACAGAGGATTTTGAAAAGGGAAAGGAGTGCTCGACTAATAAGAACGTCTTTATAAATTGTATAAGTTCTGGGAAAAATGAGGGTGATGATTCTGGCTTTGTGGAGGAGCAAAGTCGATACTCGGTCAAACAATCTACCCGAAAACTTCTCCCCAAATCTTTTTCCTCACACTACAAATTTTCCAAGCCCGTTCCGCAGAGTCGGTCGGTCTCGAGCGTGCAACAGCCTGGATGCTTGTTGGAGATTAAATCATATGTGGACAGCGAACCTTTAATGGGGAAGCCCTCCCCTCCGTGTTCCGCTGAGACGACTGACTGCGCGGGCAGCTCTCTGCAGTCCCCGCTGCTTTCGGCTGACCTCACGACGGCCCAGACACCCTCGGAGTTTGTAGCCCTGACGGAGGACTCTGTTTCGGAAATTGAAGCCCTGCCGGGCAGTGGAAATGGACTGCTGCTCACAGAGAATTTTGGCCACGATGTCTCTACCTCTCAGATTTTCTCTAATCCTGCTGTTGCTGCTCATGTGAGGAAGATGGATCATGGGGAAAATAGCTGCCAGTGTGCTGGTGCATCTCCTGTGAGCCATGGGAGCTTGTGTAGCACTGAATCTAATTCCTTTTTCAAAACTTCTGCTGCTAATCACACCCAAATATTGCTGCAAGACAGTGAACTACCTGCTAAAGATTCCCAGCACATAGGAGAAATTAACTCAGCAAAGGCAAGTTCAGAGACGTGTGCATTATATCAGAGGGAGGAACCAGAGATGCGCTCTCCAAAAGCACGAAGGTTAAGTGGGGACCAAGATGAAAGAACACAGCCTAAGCACATAAGAGAAACAAATCCTGTAATGGAGTCTGTGTCGTGTTCTGAACCTCAGTCCTTTAAAATACAACAGAGCTATGAAATAAACCATTCTAAAGGTAGGTCTTCCAGGCATGGGGTAGAGGGGCCTTAGTTCTTCTGTAGGAGTTGTTTAGTCAAATTTTTTTTTTTTGTAGTGTTGCTAGTGCTCTATATTATGAATTCCCCCAAATTTTCCACAAATCTGGTTTAATTCTAAATTATAAAAAGGAGTGAAACAAAAAGCCATTTTGTTTTTTGAGCTCGTGTCTTGGGTTTTGCTAACCCATTGGTCCTGTTGGTAGCTATGGTCTTCTGTGATTGAAAATGAATTAAGGGGCATTTTCTTTTTCACTTCTTATAGAAGACTGACCCTGGAATTTTTTGAAGCATGCCTATTATGGACTCCCACCTACGGGTTACATCATTTGAGATAGAAGCATCACCAGGGAAATAAACCTCTTTTTATAGCCTGGTCATGAACCATAACACAGGTTATCTAATGTTGGTGTGGGCTTCAAAAATTTCTAACTTTGGCTTGCTGTTTTCAAACAGTGTTACAGAAGAAGTTAAAATGAGTGTTACTGTCACAGATGACTGGTTTCCGTTTCCATCTGAAATAAAGTTGTGCAAGTTTTCATTAGATAGTCTGTGAAACAGAAAGAGTTAATTACCACTGAATATTCATATTGAATCTTTGGTTTATTAAACATAGTTTGAAATGTTTGGAAATAGTAACAATATCAGGTGGAAAAGCATTGTCTAGAAAAGACAACCTGAAGAGCTTAAGTTGAAAGAAGACATGTGGCATTTGAGTGAAAGACATTGTTTAGATGACTTTTAGCTCTGATAGTTTTTCTAAAAACAGTCCTAAACAGTGGTGCACCTTTTGTTTAATCCTGACTGTGGTCCTGGGTGGACCAAAATTTGTGAGATGTAGCAAAACTGCATTTATAGTGTTGGCTTTATGAGTGTAAATTCATATGATTTAATATCCTTCCTTTTGCTTGGACATTTAGGTATGTAGCCTGTATATGCATGTATTTCTGTATGGAATCTTGCCTTTTGAATTATTTGTCCCCACACAAGTACCTTGTACATCAATGGATACCTCATGCATAAATGACAATATGAAGTTAAATTAATCCACCAAATGAGCTTCCATGAGAAGATAGCTCTTCATTTCACAGACTTAGTCAATTCGGGGGGAAAAAAAATTCTTTTTGTTTTCTGTCCTGAATGTGTTTTTTTGGGCATTCTTGCAAAATTATCTCATTTTTGAATGGAATCATTCTGACTCTGACTTAGAATAGAAATGCAGAATTATACGGGCACAGCTCTGTGACTTTTAGAAAAGGAATAAACAGTGCATTGCAAACTCATGCATGAGCATAAGGTATATATTGTATCTGTACATCTGGAAGACAGTGCACGGGAGCAGAATAGAGAGACTTCTGTAAATAGGGCTTGTATTCACAGAGCCACTAGAGGTAATACTGCAATACATACAAATCCATTATTACTTTTTATGGTCTTAAAGTCCTGTTCAAAATACATTTCTCTTCAATTTCTTTCTGCTATAGTAAAAAATATATTTAATATTAAGACCTGGATTATAGAAGGGAACAATTAAAATAGATGTAAAATGTAGTCCTACACGAAATGAAGCAAATACAGAAAGATAATAAAAGGGAATTCAATAATATAGGCTATAAGTAATTGTATCTGTTGTAAACAGACTGTGCTGGAGGAATTTTTAGTACATTTGGTTTTGCTAAACAGTGTTTAAGACCAAATGTAAAACCAAAAATATTTCTGTGATTTTTCATTTCGGTAACAGATTTCTCACTTTCACAGCTGGTCTTACTGCAGATTTCATTGTAGGTAACACAATGAACTTGACATTAGTGTATGAGAGGTATGATAGGTGATATATTTCTTAATATGTATTTAGAAGACTCTATATTATATAGATTTTTTCAAAAGCCTTAGAAAAATGTCTGTTTTCTCTCCAGTTGTAAAGACGATAAGATACAAAACCTATTTTTTAATCTTCCCCAGTGTGTGGATTAATGGTAGTTGGTAAGTGGGATTCAGCCTGCTGGCTGCAGGAGAGCCCTAATGTGGGCTGACCTGGGATTACCAAGGCTGCACAGAAGGCAAGATCAATGTGTTTCATTGCCTTATGCAGTGATACTGTGAGGCTTGGCCCTTAATGACCTGGACTTGCTTTTATAGGATCAGGATAAGACTGATAGTTTCTCTGATGGATTTTACTGGGCAGCAGTTTGGAAGTGTCCTAGAAAGAAGAGAGAAAGAAAGGGAAGGAGTGAAGGTCCTTCTAGATTCCTTAAAGAAGGGGACTGAGAATGCCACCAAGAGCTAACTGACCTGGTGGCCTAAATTGTACTTTCATCTAATAAATTAGATCCACTTTTTTCTAAATCGCCTGAATAATGAGTGCTGCAACACTGTTAACTGTTCCTGCTCAGTGTAAGCTTTTCGAGCAGAGTGGTGTTCTGCTTAAGAAAGTATTTGTACACAATAATTCTCTATGGTAATAGCTGGTTTCTTCTTTCTCCATAGTTGATCTTGCCAATAGCTTCAGCCCCTACCGAGACGGCCGCTTTATTGAGAAACGGCTCAGGTCCTCTTCAGAAGGTACGGCTGGAAGCAGTCGTCTGATCGTAAAACCAAAGGATGGAAACACAGAAGAACTTAACGGTCTACGAAAGCAGAGGGCAAGCTCATCTTCCTCAAAAATGAACAGCATGGTGAGTTTATTCTCACATGTATATGTTTTTCTGTGATGGCTGTAACTATAATAAGCAGTAACATGACAAATAATGTGTGGAAATACAAAAGGTTGGCTCAGGCTCACAAAATGTAGTCCAAGCTCCGGTACAGAAATAAAAGTATTTTTTTTTTCCAGCTTGTGACAATGTCAGAAGTTTTGTGTGTTTTCTTTGAAAAGATTCTTGAAATTGTGCTTTGGTTTGTCTGGGAAAAGAGTAACAGGGGAGTTAAATGTCACACTTCTGGCATGACCTCTTCTGTGCTTCAATATAGAGCACCTATTTCCCCCTCGTGTGCAGCATTCTGTGTTACTGTGTTGTTTCATGGAATCGCTGCTGCTATTTATCAGAGGACATTCAGACCAAAGTTTGTGAACTAAGTTGCTTGGAATGAGGCTAATTTCTAAAGAGCAAATTGTCTCCTTGAGGACTTGTCCCTAGAGAATGTCATCAAGTTGGTCTTTTGTCACGGTAAATCTCACCCAGGTGTCTAAAAGTATCATGTAAATATCCCTTGTGGCTGATCTCACAAATGGCACTTAGGGTGGCAGGGAAACGATTATGCCAGTAATGAGGGCATTTTTATGATGTTTGGCCAGTTTTATGCAGACTTGTCCCTGTGCTGGTGTCCTTGAGCAATGGCCACTGCAGGAATAATTATTGGCTTAGTTGCTCTTGAGTTGCTTGCTAGGTGCAACCCTTGCAAAATGGATCACCTGCACTTGAATGGCAGGATTCTTTTTTTTTCTTAGCAATATCAGAATTTTCAGTTTTATTAGTATTGACTAATCCATTTTACACTGGCCTTTCAGCTAGCATGCAAACGAATTCTGAGGAGGAGATGTTCTTGTCCATCTCCTTTGCTTTTCCAGGTGATGCTGATTTCTCAGATGATTTAGCACAGTAATGCGAAGTTTATGTAATTTTTTTTAAGCTCTGAATTATTATAGCCAGAGATACTAGATAAAAATGTTGAATGACTAAGTTGTAAATTTTTTAGTGCAACTAAAGCATATAGTTATAGTGTATTTCTGTGTTGTCACATGTCCAAATATTAGTGAATATCCTAATATCAACGAGTAATACCTTGTTTTTCAAAACCACAATATCTTGACATTTAAAGATGCTCTTTTCATGTAGACATACAAAGCATTATGCAGATGTATTTCCTGCCCTAAAAATCTCATTAACCCTGGCTCAAGCCTGTAAAAGTTACTTGGGTCATTAGGCTCAAGCTATTAGGCACATTTTTGGTTTCATTTAAGTAGTTGGCTAGGGTTGTGCCATAGCGCTTCATTCCATTTATCCCTATATTAATGATGCAACTGGGAAGCTGACAATGTCACTGTTATCAATACTGTAGAAACAGGAGATTCGTAGGGGCTTTTTTGGGGCTTTTTTTTTTTTTTGATTATGATATCTGCTGTTTTTGTTCTTTCTGTTAGTAGGTTTTGGGGCTGCTTTTTTTTTTTTTTTTTTTTTTTTTTTTTTTGATTATGAAATCTGCTGTTTTGTTCTTTTTGTTAGTAGGTTTATTCACAGATTTTTCGTGATTGCTCCTGCATATTTCTATTACAATCACAGACCTTTCACATCACAGAACTTTGACATGAACTGTAGGTTTACTGTGGATACTCATAAATGACAATAAAATTACTTCAGGTTTTCCCCAGTACATAAGGTGATTATCTTAATATGTTAAAAAAACTGCTGATGAAAACTTAGGTATTTAGAAAAGAGGAGGAGGGGGAGGGGGGGAGCAGAAGGCAAGAATGGGCAGAGATTCCTGGAAGAGAAGGAAATGACAAACTGAAGAAATTTGAATGTTCTTAACACTGCATATCTGAACAACAAAAGACCCCTTCAGAGCAGTTGTCACAAATAACTTCAGCTCTGTATCTGACACCACTGATTGTTACCACTATATAATCATAATGGAGAATAACTTTATGCTAGGTAAGGAAGAATTGGTGCTGCTAAACTGAAAATGTTATAAAAAGAATTCAACACCTAATCCACTCTTATTCAACAATCCTGTACAGATTAGTAGTTTAGTAACTTCTTCATGTGCCTGGAAAATCCTCAGTCCCTCTCTTCTGTGGATATTTTTATGTTTTTATTCATTCTCTTTAAGTTTAGAGTGAAAATAACTGAAGATGCTCAATTGATTGCAAGTTCGTTTAAGGTTGCCTAGTTTTCTCTGGTGAGGGCAGCATTGTTTTTCGATTTTATTTTGTGGCACCAAGTGGTAGTAGCCAGAGTTGCCAGCTGTCCTGTGTCGTTCAGAAGTCGTGTTGCACTGAAGCGGCTTTGGAGCTTGTATGATACCCTTTCTGCACGAACACAACAAGGCCCTCCAAAACCCTCTGCTTGTTATGTTTGTTTCTGACAAGCAGTGTGGGATTCTTCTGCTTAGTGCCTAGAGAGCATCAAGAGGTAGAGGAACTGAGGAAATGCTAGAATTTTACAGAGTATGAGGGGGGAAAAGAAGAGACAGAAATTAGCACCTGAGAAACTATTGTTCCTCCTAAACAACTCTCTGAACAGAGTATTCTTAAGTGAACTGGCGGTGCTATTTTCTAAGATTGCCTGTATGGAACTTCTGAATGTTGAGAACATGAATCTAACTTGCAAAGAGGGGTCACCAACTCCTCCACAAGGGGAATAAATTCATTTCTGAGAGACTGCAAGGAATTTAGAAACTAGTTAAGATCAATGATTTTAAAACCAAGTTGGAGGGAGGGAAAAAAGGTTGCAAAATAAATGACTCTGCGCAAATAGGGGCACTTCACAGCAACAGCATTACAAAAGTGAACTGCAACAGACTCATCAGATTAACTGCTCAGATTACTAATTTTATGTGTTTTTAATGAGAGTATTCGTTTTGAAGCAGTTCTTGTAATGACTGATTTGTGCCACAAGATGTCATTATTTGAGTAAAAGTAGTTCTAGTCTTCGGTATTGCAGAGTAATCCAAAAGATTAAAAAGTGAAATTCAGGACATGTCTTTGGAACAGTTAAATATTTATTGGCCCCTGCAATGTAACAGATGCTTTTCAAATAAACATAGTAGAAACTGATGCACATTTTGAAAGATTAATACAGCCGCAGAATGTCTGATCATTAAAATGTTTGAACTAATAACTTGACATTTACAACTTTGAATATTTAGGCATCGATACTATTTAAATATGCCTAGTAAGAGTGGCAGAGGCTATGGCTGACCTCTCTGTTCTCCACTCAGATTCTTCTTCTCTCTAAGTGTGTAAAATAGGCAAAAAGAAAGCAGAAATGCAAGAAATATGCAAGACAACATGGTAAAAGAATGACTTAGGCAAAACTACAAGCGTGCAAAACCAATGAGAAGTTTGTAAACCCTGCTTTTTTTTTTTTTTTTTTTTTTTTTTTTTAATGCACAGGGGAGAAGGTGAATAGCAAAAGTAAAACTGAGAATAATATAGACCCCAAAATCACTGCATGTACATTCCTGAAGAGCATCAGGGGCCAGAACTCCAGGGAAACATGAATAGTTCTGCTAGAACATAGAAGCAGAAGTTGAGGTGAGCTTAAAGAATTAATCTGTCCATCAGTTTTCGTAGTAGTGGTTCATGTGGAAGGAAGATTAGTAGACATCATTAGACATCATTACCAGTATTAAAAAGGAAATGTAATAAATAAAAGTACCTGATAGAAATTTTGAAACATTAGCTTAAATCGGAGTCACTACAATCAGGTTTCAGAGGAAGACATGAATAAAAGTAGCTGTAGCTCACAGCAGGATAAGAAGAATACAAAGGATTATTGGAGATGCTGGATCAGAATGCTGAACTTCAGCACTGTCCTGTATGTGCATACGTGCATCTGTTCTTAATCTGTCTAGAAATACACCTAAATACATGCAGTAGAATGACACTATCCATAATCATAGGACTGTCACAGACTTGCACTTCTGTGGGTCTCCAATAAAAAGACAATATTTTGTTGTCCTTGCGACTGCTCTCCTATGTACATCTGCTCTCTCTGTGGGTGGATGTTTCCACAGTATTTTATGTTCTACAGGCCGCCTATCTTTGGACATTCCTTTGAGCACCTTTTTTTTTTCTTGAGTTTCTTGTATTTCAGTCATTGAGACTTGAGTCATTGAGGAAAGACTCAAATGTTGCTAGTTCTTCCTTTCTTAGATTCAGATATAGCCTATGTTTTTCATCCTCACAGGAAAAGCTTTTCATGCTTATCTTCAGTGCTGCATCTTCCTCTTTTTTTTGCCTGAAGAGAGCCTTGTTTGTTGGTGTCATTCCAGATTGGATTGCACAAGTTCGTTTTGTTCATTGTTACTTTGCTGTACTATTTCTCCACGTCTTTCCACGTGATTTCAATACGTAACTTCTTTTGTTTCCAATTCAAGGTCTTAAGATCACCCCAGCTCTTTTCCTCAACTTTAACAGTGATGCAAGTCTTTATTAGCTGCTTGCTGGACTGGCTAGCAGTTGAATTTGTGCTTTCTCTCACACTATGCATCATGCACTGGAGTCATTGCTGTTGTCACAAAATAACATATTGTCTTTCTTCATACCCTTCTTGATTTTTATTTTATTTTATTTTGTCAAGCCTACAGTAACATGATATTGATTAGGTAACTTGTGAACTGAGCATTTTTCAAGAAGTATATCAGAATTGTTTTAAACTCTTTTGTTGTTGACCAATCAAGTGCTGACATTTGGGCAAAGTACGCTTTTCGTTGTACTTGCACTATGCTTGTTATGTAGGGATACTTTGAATATCTAACTTTTAACAGTACACATTCCTAAATATATAGAAAAATGTGTTTTGAAATGCCTGGTAATATTTCATGGGCTATTTGATATTTTGTGGCATCTATTCGATCATGGGAGGAAATGAAGATATTAGGCACAGGGAAGATTAAACAGTCAATTTGTAAAATTAGTGTGTTACTAATTATGTTGAGAGGGAACTGTAAATTTGGAATGACCTAAAGGTTGAATTACTGGCACAGAAATAGGGAAATAGTAGCAAAAGCAATATGAGTTAAAAGAGGTTGAGATTCTTTACATATCTGCTGAGGGAGTAGAATGGCGAAATATAGATCCCCCCCCAAAATGGAAATGTGTTATAGCCCCTTTTCAGAATGTATGTTTTTAATCATTGTGTGTCTTAATTAGCAGCTGATATCTAAATTTCAGTTAAGGATCTTGAATATATTGTGAGAGTTAATGGATGATTTAGGGTAACTTAAGAATTAATAAACAGGTTGCTGGCATACTTGAGAATGTGTACTTGGAGTGCTAGAGCAGTTATCCAAGGCAGTGTATTCAGATTTATCCCTTTTATATTGTATGCAATGAAGTAGTAGCTAAGTCTGCAACCTTTGGAAATGTGAGCAATACTTGTTTCTGGCTTTATTAATGTTTGTGTAATCCCATTATCAAGTGTCAGTTCTCCTACCTCAGCTGCTCCATCATGGGACAAGCAAGAGGGTTTTGTGGCTACTTGTGCTTCACTGCAAGTGCATCTGCTAGAAGAGCAGAAAAGTAAGCACTAAAATGGTTTTACTATGCTCATCTTCTTTGTGTTTGCCAGTATGATGTTTAGCCAGTGTGTGATGAGGAACTAAGCCTAGGTAAAATAAGGTTGCCTGCTGTCTGAGGCAAAATTGATGTGATTTTTTTGAATCACAAATTGAATTGAATTGATTTTTTCTTTTACATTCTCTTCTGCCAATGTTTTCTCTGTGACTATGGACTTGGCTTTTTGCTTCAAACCTTCAGCAATCTGAAGCAATCTGAAAGGAACATGCAAAGCAGAGTAAGCAGCCAGTAAGCTGGCTTTTTATGGAATCAGGTTATCTGGGGGATGCTATCAAAAATACATGATTTGTATGAGCTAAAGCAGGTAACAAGTAGTGTTAAAAGTGGAATTAAGGGTGACTGGTTTTGTGTAACCTGTAATGTGACTATGAAAATGACCTGTAAAGGCTTGAAGCATAGGATACACTCTCCCTCCATCTACAGGCTGTAAATACACTAATGACTAATGTCTAAATGACTAATGACTGAAGTCTAAACAGCTAATAAGCTTCTCTCCTCACAGCCTTTGTTGAGAAAGCAGTGAGTTAAAGATGACGGAGAGGGTTTGAGTGCTGTCTTCAGATTCAAAAAATCCAAAACAAACTTTTTCAGATATTCCAGGAGTGTTATGAAAATATGAACCAGGTAAGTAGGATGTCCACGCTCCTTTAATAACAACCTTCTTGAGAGCAAGGTTGTGTTGCTCTGAATAACTGCAACCTGTTGTTGTACACCATACATATGTTACCTTTAGTAGTTGTGGTGTTCACACTCTTTGCTGTTGTTAAAATAAGCTTTAGGTTTTGTTCTGTCATTGAATTATGGGATTTCTACTTAATTCAAATTCATTTCTGCTGTGTTGGTCTTCTCAAGGGAGAATATTTAGCAGCATCAGTTCTTACTGAACTGCTCAAGCAAACCTTGTAAGGCTGCAGTTCACCCGTCACGTGAAACAGACTTGACAGCCTTCATTTATAACTAGCTCTATACTAACATAGCAGAATTTCTTCATTTATCAAGAATAGGGTGTTTTGCTGCTTTGTGGAGGAAACTGTGAAAGCCACTTAAAGCGAGAACTGACATGTCTATTGGATTTAGAAAAAAAAATGCTGAATGGTGGTCTCTAAATAGGAATAAACACCTAATTGTAGGTAGCTTATACTTTGGGGCCTCATTTCTTAATTTGGCACAGAGAAAGTCCCTTTAGGGTGAAAAAGCTGGAAATGATGAACTGGGATTTAAGCATTTTGTGATTTAAGCATCTGTGAATTTTTAGGTCACGTTAACTGTAAGCATTTCAGCTAAATACTTTGTGGGAAATGGTCTGTTGTGTAATATACATTTCTTTGTTTATTAAAAACTAGTAAAAAATATCAGATTGAAGCCATTGCACTCTTTGAATTCATTCTTGATATGTAGCTAACAAAAATTACATGATTAAATAGTTATGCTTTAATGTATACTGTACAGTTCCATAAGGACACGATCATTATAGTACATAAAAGGTAAACAATAGTTTTAAAAATGGTGTCATTTTTCAAATTTAATACATTTATGTTAATACATATACAGGTAGAAGGTGAGGTAGGTTATATTAACAATTGTAAATCCCAGTAAACATCGTAGTGGATGAACATGTTGCTACCAAGTGAAAGCACTAACTGTTGGACTAATGACCAGAAGAGAGCTCCATGGAGGGTTACTGATCAGGCAAGTCACATCTGGCTTAGTTTGAGGGGAAAGTCGCTCAGCTGCTGAGACAGTACTTGGAGAAGTAACACATCTGTTGGATCTCATTTTGTACTTAGTTTGGTCTCTGCTCTGGATACTGCTTCCTGAAATTTTCACGTTAGTTTAACTGAAATAATTTCCGCTCTTCTTTTTTCCCCCATGCCAAGAGTATGTAAAATACCCAGTTTTCTACTGGGTATTGGGTATATACCCAGTTTTCTACTGGGTATTGGATATTTTCCTATTGGGGATAAAAAGAAAAACAAAAATGGAGTGGGGAGAGATAAGAGTCAAAAGATAATGGTTGCAATTTGGAACAAGAGTGTTTCCTGGTTTGGAGCTAAGTGCCTGTTAGCTAATTTCTTTTAATGTATTCCAAAAGTTAACCAGTGTAGAATCACATAAGAGTTCACTTGATTGACAAAACCAGAATTTTGTATTTGCATATAAATAAATCTCCTGGCATTTTTTTTTTTTTTTTTTTTTTTCATGTTCTGGTTGAGAAAATCAAGCCCAACTTCTCTTTGTTCCTCTAACCTGAAATGATTAGTTCTTAAGTGTTTGGAATAAATTTTAAGCAATTTATCCCAAAATAAGCTTTGTGAAATTTATCCCCTATCAACTAAAATAATTAAATATTTGGATGGAGCACTTAGCTAAATGAAATTGATTTTATAAATCTGCATTCCTTGCAGATACTTTTGGAATCCCCCTGCCTATTGCAGTGAAGGGGGTGGAGGTTTAGGCAAGTGGGAGAAAGGATCTGGATCCAGAAAAGAATGAGAAGGAGAAATAAAAGTTAGGATTTACAGCTGCATGGGCGTTGATACCATAAGAACATGGAGAGAAGTCTGAAGCGCTGATACTGAGGGAGAAAGACCTGGCTGTAACAGACCTTGATTTCACTGCAGGTAATGTAAAAGGAAGTGATTGAGCATCAGTAAGGAAAGAAGTTCATGGGAAACTTGGGGGAAGAAGTATGGAGAAACCTCTACTCTGAGAGTAAAAGCATGGGAGGCAGGTTAACAGAAGGAGAGAGGAGAATGTTTTGTTGTTATTTGTACTAGGCAGGATTTCTTCCCTGACTTCCTGCTGCTACAGTGCCCCTGCAGTTTTCCTACTAGGAATGAGAAAGGTCATCCGTTAATAGAAATGGTTACCAAGAAATGTTCATAACCTTTTTATTACTTGCAGAGTTGAAATCCAGGAGACAAAGCATCGTTTCTGTTTCCACAGCTACTGTTTAGGCTCCATCTTTCTGTTGCACAGTTGGCACTCTTGTAAATATGGAAAATAATCTTCTTCTCAATCTCTTATTAAATTAAACCATTTTTGACGAATGGATTCATGAAATATTTGGCAGTCTTTGGAATATTGACAAAAAGAGGTGGTGGCGCACTAAAGTAGATTTAGGACCTGTTTCAGAACAAGCCTGAAGGGGTTTAAATGCATTTAGTCAAACGAGTAGACTGTCACCTAAGGCTCTAAGCTTTCTATGGGGAGAACTGCATACAGGGCAGCATTTACCTGCTGATGAAAGAATAAGCTTCTGAAAGGAGTTCTCTGAGTCTGATGTTTTAGGATTTTGAAGGACCTATGAACAGTTCCTTCCTTATCTCCTCATATGCATTAGTATGTATTAAGTTCTATCTGGTTGATTTGTCCCATAGTGTGGTACAAAAAATGAGGAAAATTGTTTGCATCTGTTGATTCTATTTAGGAAAATTCTTTTTTAAGAGGCTGAATACAGAAGAGAAGTGGTAAGGCTTTTTGCTCAGTTTTTCTTTTTGATGGAGGTTTAATGTGGTCACTTTTTAGGCTTCCTGAAATAAGCAAATTATGAAAAAAAAAAAAAAAAAGTCTGTATTTTCAGTCTTCTTAGGCAATGTAAGAAATAAAATAATTCATCGAGAAGTGAGTAGTCATCTGCAAAGCTTATCTGTGCAAGTGAAATCTTCAAAATACACTGTTTTAGAATGACACCTTTCTGGATGTCATGTTCTTCATGTTGTGTATTAAGCACTGATAAGGTGAGACATTGCATCTCAGCATGTTGGTATCTTGGGAGGTTTTTATTTCACAGAGTTGCAGGTATATTAATAACCATCTTAAATGAAAGGAATAGTGAGCCATTTAGCACAGCTTAGGGATCTCAGCAGTTTCTGCATTAAAAACTTGAGAAGAAAACTGGATGCCAAACTGTTTTGACCTCGATGCTTTTACTGGGCTCAGCAGCAGTCCACTGGAACAATCTACAGCTAGAAGAAAGTAGGAATGAAGCAGGGATGCTGTGCTTACTAAAATAAGGAAGAGAGAGAGGGAGCTATTATGCATGCTTTTGGTCTTGGGTAGCATTCACGTTTATATTCAGTCACACATAGCAAAGGCAATTGTGACAGTATTCAACGTTACAAAGTGATAAGTTCTTTTCTTTAAGTGTATTTATTGCTGCGTAGTAGGAGGTCTGTAAAGCCTCGTAAGAAGAGAAGTTAAAAGATATTTGTTGTTGCTCAGTATTTATTTTTAAAAAAAATTACATTCAGCAGGGTGTCAGTTAAAAGGTTTTAGGATCTTCTGTTTCAGTAATACATATTTTAGTTTCTGTTGAATGGAGCTAACACATCAAACGGCCAATGATAAATTGTTCATCAGCTCTGTCATTGCTGTGAAGTGGTGGGAGAAGCCAACAATCCTTCAAGTAAATTAAAAATCAGGAACTCTTTCATGATTGTTTTTTTAATCGTAATTGAGTGTTTTTGTAGTTGGTGAACAAACTATCTTTGCTTATTTTTCTCTGAGTTATGATGGCAAATAGTATTTGATTACCAAAAATAGAACAAATGCTAAATAGATTTTGTCCAGAGCTTTAATCAAGCTGAGAATTGTTTGGCAAGTAGCAAAGGAAATGACAGTTTTTATTAACTTTGTGAATTTCAAAGGTACAAAGATAGAGCTTCAGGAAACATTTTTGCAGAGTTGTAGTGCAGCTTATTTTCCTATCCAAGGTGATCAGAAAAGATTAACAGACCCTAACAGGAGCTAGGTTTTGGTTCAGGTCTGAATTCCGCCTGGATGTGCTGTTGCTGTGCGCAGGGTTTGCACATGGTACCTTTACCAAGTTTATGTGCTAATACACATTAGGGAATGGTTGTGCTTGTAAATTCAAATGATGTAGTAATATCAGGCAAAGAGTAATCATAAAAGTTTTCATTCATGAGTGGCTTTATGTTGATCGTGATGAGCTTGAATAGGACTAGACATGTACCTGAAGATACTATTAAGTGTAAATTGAAAATCTTTTCATCTGTGAATAGAAAAAAAAAAGTAATGCCATATTGCCCCATATTCTTTCACTTTTGGCTATTTTGAGGTGGTGGTGTGCCCAAGCAGAAGACAAGTATCAGTGCATGCTGACACGCAACGCTTCAGAGAACAAACTGCTCGTGTGTGCGCAAGGGGTAGTATCCAACTGCTTTGTGGTACATATGTAGCCACAGGTTTCAAAACAAAGAAAGCTGACAGGTTTCCAAAGTTGGGAAGGACCTTTGGCTTCTCTGGCTAGACTTTTTTGCAAGTGCATGTCATAAAACCTTACAAGTTACCTCTGTGCCAAGGGGAGTATGAAATTCTGGAGTAAAGATACATCTAAGTATAAAGAGATGGAACAGATATCCTTTTCCTTGCGAGGATGTTCTAAAGATTTAAAAGAAGAAGAAAATAATTGTTTGAAAAATTGTTCTTTGTTTCTAAATTAATGGTGTCTATGTTTTTCACTTCCAGCCATTTTAGTTTATCTTCCATAATTAGAGTAAGAGTCTGTCATAATACCTGGCCTTTTTCTCTCCGTTAAAGCTGCTTGTAGCTTATAAACAAGATGACTTTCTTAATATTTTCTTGTTTTACTTGAGCACATTGAGACATAACATATCTCCCTTTATAGAATATTTTGAGACATTTTATTTTTCTTATTGTAGCTTTTTATTTCGCTCTGGGGAAAAAAAAAAAAACATTGAGTTCTAACAAAAGATAACTGATATAGAGGTATAAAAAGTACTGCCTTGTTCCTGTTTTACTGTCCTTCATATAGATGACAGCCACAATATGAGTGAGTAATTCTGCAGAGAGTCAAGTACTGCATCTCCTGGGAGTATGAATTCTCTCAGGGGAAGCATATTCATATCACCTACATGTTACTCAGGAAAATGATGTGAACAAGGCTCTCATATAGCCTTTTGCTCAGTGGAGGGAGTAGCTCTTTTAAAATTTGTGCAGAGTTGGCTGACAATCTTTTACTGTAATAGCTCTTTTCCATAAAACCAATACAACCAGTTACGCAGCAGTGAAAAAATGGAGCACAGGCAGCAACACGCTTGGTGTATCAGTCCTTTGTACAGAAGGAGAAGTCCTGATATAACTCAGCTGGATGATTTATTAAATTATTTCCAGTGTGCTAAGGGCAATAATGTGACTTTAGTTTTTCCTTGTTGCAGCTGTTCTGCTATTCTTAAGGGATTATATTTGTTTCAGAGGGTTACATGTATATCTTCTGGAAGGGCTGCTGGTAATAACTTTGTGTCTGCCATCTCTTAATTGAACGTTCTACAGCTATAATTCGTCTACTCTCTGGTTGTGTGGGATTCAGACTTAACAAAGAGAAATGGTTGGTCAGGCCAAGTGCTTTAATTTTTAGATGTTGTAAAGCTGCAGAAAAATGCTGCAATAAAGATAATATTTTATTAGACCTACTAAAATAGAAGGGAAAAAATATAAACAAGCTTTTGAGTTCATAATTCCTTCTTTAGGGCATGTTCTTTAGGTAAACTTCACATAAACCTTGGCTTTCTTATATATTTAGTCAGCCATGCCTACAACAGCTCTGTTAATGCAGTATTTCAGTAACTCTTAGCTTCCCATCTCTGCACTTCTATGTCAGCTGTAGACGCAAGCAGCATAGTGGCTTATCTGTTTTTTACAGATGTGGAAGTCTGCAAAAGCTGTAGTATATCAGAAAAATTCAAAATATACCTGTTTAATAAATTTTTTTACACAGCTACCTTTTGCAAGAGCAAATGCTGTTGCTCTTTTCATCCCATAGCTTTTCACTGGAAGCTCCTATTTCTTCGTATTTATTTTGTTGCTAACAGGATGGTGCCTTCCTTAATTTGATAGTTTTCATCATTTATGCTTTTAGGTAAAAGCTGCCAAGCTTTATTAGGGGACTAAGCTTGCGAGGGCGGTGTTGATGATGTTTCTACACCTTTGTGAAGTTCTTTTCTGTACAGTTGTTAACTCAAACTGTCAAGCTAGAAAGTATTCTCATAACATTTGTGCATGAGGCACTATAAGAGCTGACACAAGCTAATGGAGAGAGTTAATGGTAACAGAAGATCTCATTTGTACGTAGTGGAAGTGATGAGCTCAGGGATTGTGCCTTGATGGTGTTATAATGAACAGTGCCCTGTGTGTGTATCTTGGTGCGGTAGCTGCAGCCACTGCCACCATCTCGCACTCCTTGCCTGACAGGTAGCCTCGTGCTGAGGGATATGGACAGCAGAGAGCAGCTGAGCAGCTTGGCAGTCTGTGCGGGCTGACTGCAAGCTGCTCTGCTAATCACGGGCAGACCACTTGTGATCAAGACTCGAAGCCCAGGCTTACAGCCCAGATGTGGGTGCAGGCCTCTGTTTTAAAAGCAGTCATCTTCTTATTTAGTAACAGCAAAAAAATGAAGCAGTGATGGGTATTCACAGGAATCAATATTAAAGAGAAACCGTGATGACGGAAAGCTTGTAAGATCCTGCCATGTAAAAGGATGGCAAGATAAACCCTTTATGGCTCTTGGTGATGAAGATTTCTGCACCAGGTGCTGTTGAGAATCTGAGGGCTGTTTGGTTATTGGATGATGCCCTTGCCCCTCTTCCCCTCCTGTGCTGAGTGTACCTCATGTTTGTGGGATTCTGCTGAAGGCGTTTGGCTCCTTGCACTTCTTTGATATTTAGATGTCCTGGTTCTTGAGGGATGCTCACGCACCCGCTGGCTGTGTGGTACTTGTTACGTGTCTGAGACAATTCTCACTTTGGTAGATCTGAGCCACTTCATACTGTTTGAGGCTTCTTTCTTCAGTCTGAAAACAGAAGTTTGCCCTCTGGGGGTGTTGGGATAAACTTCTAATGTCACCAGGTTTGAAACAGTTACCGCATTTTTTTTGGCTTGAGAAAACTCCTTAAAAAAAGGGGGGGGGAGTTGGGAAAAGTAAAAAGTAGCATTCCTTGGTATAAATCCAGGATAGTACATGAATTAATTTTTGTTTTCTCCAAATAACTGATCAGGAAATACTTTTTATTTATTTATTTATTTTTTCCCTGTAGTACGAGAGAGTATTTGCTGTGCTATTGGTTTCTCATTGTGGAGTGAAAAAGGATGCAATAGGAATAAGAAGATGGCAGGGACTGAATGCAGGAGCTAGGATCTAATAATAGCTCTGTATGTAGAAAGCAGATATTACTCTTGCATTCCTAGCTTCCCTCTGTTGATTGATATATTAGGGTAATTTAATTTGGTACTGCCTTTGGTATTTATTTCTAAATGCATGAATATTATATTGCACGGTATCATGTTATCAATGTTCCTGCCTACTGATTCCAGAATGAAATCTGTTTTAGGCTTGATACACTACATTTCACCCGTTAGATCCTCAAGGAAGCCAGATGATGGTAGGGCAAGTCTTGCTAAACAGGACCATTAGCAATTAGCTACTCTTTTTATCCTTCCTTCCCCCAGTATAAGGACTGTGTGTGAAGAGGAGAAGGGGATTATTGTAGTTACTAAGAAGGTTTTCTTTTAATAGAAAAAGAGAGCAAGAGAAAATATGTGCATCGAAAACCTTTCTGCACAATTGGCTGCATACACAATAATACATGTAGCGCTGCATACAGTTCCAGTTCAGTGAGAACGTATTACAGACCTTTGGCTTCTTAACACCAATATATATTTTACCAATTTGAAGCTTAGTTTACTTAGTAAGAAGAAAGATATAGTTATTAAGTGATACTATTCATTTCTTGGTAAATCCTTTCTGTAATATCTACTTGATATTTTCTTCATTCATCCTGTTGCCACTTAGAGCTTGCCACTGCATGCATTGATGGAACATTGTAAGTTGTATTCGTTTTTATTTTTCTTCCCTGTTTTTTTGTAACCAGGAGAAATCAAGACTCCCATTTGTTTGATCTCCATTCAACTATAGACTTTATAATTACAGACATTGCCTTTATTTATGTACAAAGCTTATGGCATGCTTAAAATGTCATACAAACTTTTGACATATTTAATTTAATCTAGATCTCTGGGTAGAATAACTTTATCATAATAGAAGGAGAAGGTATTTCATAATAATATAACATGTACTCTGTGTTCATATTATACAATGTAATATGAATCAGTCTGTTATGTTTCTCATATACAATAGTGATTTTATTACTAGTATAATTCTATAGATTTCTGATATCTTTGAGACTGAAAATGTATTTCAGGACATTACTGCAACATGTCAAATTCATATTATATGATTCAGAATTCATTTTCCATTAATTATAAATGTCATAGCTAATTATAGGTATCAGTTCGTTTTATGAGTCTATTGACATTTCAGCCCAGTGGCATTTGTCAAGAGGAAAGTCATTTTTCTCCTGTCAGCTATGCAAGCAATACCTCAAAATCTTATTTTTTTTTCCTCAATAAAACATTTATTGCAAATTTGAATATCCTTCTGGATTAAGGAGATGTTTATGGGATTTCTTTAAGAAAAATTAAGATTTTTCTTCATCTGTGAATGTGAATAAAAATGTCTTTTTATCTCTTTCTTGATGCGTTTCAAAAAAAGTAACTAATCCTCTAACCAGCCAGCTCTGTGCCCCTATTTATATAGTTTCACCATTGTGGAAACCTCCACTGACTTGATGTCTTTTATTGCCTTCAAATTAGTAAGGAAAAAAGAGAGGTCTCTGCTGCTTTGACTGACCAAGCACGTCCAGTCTTGGGTTGAAAATGAGACCTTTGATTCTAGTTAGCCTGTAGGCACGACGGAACTGTTAGGGCAAGTCCAGGCAATATGAAACAAGAAATTAAGTATGTACAGCGAATTTAACAATGCAGGTGTATAACAGATATTTAGCAATGTACTAGGAGGATTAACTATTAATCTATTTTGTTGGCAATTGGGGCCTCTGTGTTAGTGTCAGAGAAGTCAGTTTCTCGGAGACCCATTTTTTTGGTCTTATAAAGGGTTTTTATTTTTTTTTATTTATTTATTTTTTAATCACTTCTAATATTAAGATCTACTGTGGTTGTAAAAAAAAACACTGCTAACCTTGCAGGTTCTTATCANTTTTTTTTTTTTTTGCAGTTCAGTGTATTGTTATATAGGACTAAAGGTGAGCTTAAAAAGAACTATCCCTGAATGTGGAAGGGAAAGTCACGACGGAAAGAAGAAAAAAGTTTAAAATGGAAATAGTTAAAGCTTCATTTCTGTAGTGTCAGTACTGCTATAACATAACAAAAATTCATAGGTGACAGTCCAGGAACACCCAGTGGAAGCCCAAGAATTGTGCAGTTTAGTTCCATGGCTTCTCCCTTACATATCTCCAACATGTCTGAATATATCCTAGTATTTTAGATGGCAAAACCCACTTATTTTAATATGTAACGTTTGACATAAAGTGAAGGTCGTCTTTATTATCCTTCCTGGCATAAAACCTAGTTCCTTCCTGTCTTACAGCTTAGATTTTTCTATTTCTTCTGTGTGTTGTAGCATATTCTGCTTTTCAGTGCTTTTATGTTTCTTGGAGATTTTCCATTTATTCATTTAGGTTTATGTTCTGCAGAGAACATGGGAATAAATTTAATGTGTTGTTATGCTGATGGATAGATATTATGGAGGGTTTCGGTGAGTGAAGAGAGTTTTCCATTTCTTTAAGGCAGTGTAATTCTGGGATTGTATTGGTGCTCCAGTGTTGGGAAGCACTAGTGATATTTGAGCACCTGCTGTGCCTGTTTACTTGGTATTTTAAGGGGATGGTGCTTTCGTGCTTAATGCTCAGGACAATTCAGCAGAGAATTAAGTATCTGCAAGTCAACAAGATGCTGAGTTGGAGACATTGTTTGGAATTCATCTTAGTTACTCATATTCTGATTTATAGAAAATACCTTATGGTGGTAGTTAAAACATGGTCCTCAAAATTGCTGAACTGAATAGGCAGTACTGGAAACATCTTAAGTGTTTGGAAGAGATGCCTCCTAATTTTGGGATGCCCAAACAGAATTCAGTTTGCAACACAGAGCACGATGATCAGTTTCAGCCCTCATGCATCAAAAATATGTGGAAAAACTGTAAGGAGAGCAACAGGAATGATCAAAGAAAACTCTGGGGAATATCTGAGTGGTTTGATCTTGAATAATCTCAAGCAGAGAAGTTTGAGGAGAAAATGATAATCACTTTTAAATGCATTAAAATCTGCTTGAAAGATTGAGAATATCAGGTCCCCTGTCCTAATCATTCTGGTTATAACCAGTCTGGTTAGGGCAAGAAGTAATTGATTTGATTTGCATGGCATGGCAGCAGGGCTGGCATGGCTCATGTATGTACGAGGTGCCAAGCCAAAACAGGCAAGATATTAGACAATTCATTTGCTGTCTGCAAGAGTCACAGGCGCAGAGGAGAAGAAAAAGATGTTATTAGCAGAGCCAGCACCAGAGAATAAACAAGATGTGAAATGTTAACTAAATGTTAAAATGCTTAGTTAACTAAATGTTAACTAAGCATTTTCCAGTCACCTTAAGGTGCCTCCATTACCTAAAATCATCCTTTCCATTAGATTGCAATACTCTTGCTCTTAAATGCTCTTAAATGTCCTCTTTGGGAATGTATATATTGTGAAGTTAGAAATTTCTATTACAACCATGCTGCCTGGGACCTGGTGTATGCATGCATGCATGATTTACTTTGCCAGGGCTCAGGTGTCCAGACGTAACTGTTTTTACACTGTGTAGGTCTGTGTTAGTTCCGCTTGTTCCACAGAGGTACATTAGAGAAGTCCTAGAGATTTTTCAAACTTCAGCAAGTAGATTTATAAACTTGTTTTAGTGACTCGTATCCAGGTATACTGCCATACCAACTAACTCATGGAAGAAATGGCAATTGTATGTTTTGTCCATCAGACCAACTCACTCCCTTTTTTTTTTCCAGGAGCAGGAGTTTGCATTTTGAGGGTTTGGATGTTTCAGATCACTCTGTCAGAATCAGGCAACTGGCTCTGTCTTCCATGCTTGCTGTGGGCTACAAGCATCCGCAGATGCTTGAGCCAACCAACGTGAGCAAAAAGTATGTAAGGAGACTTAGATGGAACTGAAGCAATCTGCATATGGATAAGAGTATTGGGGG
>WBNA01000170.1:1091866-1236839 GCA_013398345.1 Nothocercus nigrocapillus | reverse complement strand
AAAAAAAAAAAAAGCTTTTATTTGAGCCAATTGCAGCTGGCTCAATGTTCACAAATATAATTAACTTTTTCCTTCCCTCCAAATCATCTGCAAAATTCTTCAATGAACAAAGTACTATTTTAAATCAGGGCAAGATGGGAGGAAAAATGTAAAAATGCTGTGTGTCAGCTCACTCTCTGATTTTAGAAATGTCTGAAAGTCCTACAGGAATGGATTTCTCAAGAAGCTTGCATGCATTTAAGATCAGTTAAAAGCATGTATTAGTATTCACTGAATGCATTAACTCTAGCTTCGCAGAAAGGCATCCAATATTTTAGAATGCGAGACAGCTCAGTTAAGGTGTTTTTTTTTTTTTTTTTTTCCCCCCTCCTCTTTCTCACATTTACCACTTCATTTTCTATTCCCTTTATCTTTCTACCCTTGATTAAGTACTGTGTTGTGGTACTCATGAGAATAATTGGGATGAGCAGAAGCATTGCTAATAGGGAAAAATTGCTGCCTGCAGCAAATACTTTCTCTTGTTAGTCATTGGGCCACCTCATGAGAATGCCATTAGCGCCAATCAGAACTTCACTTTAATGATGTACTGATGTTGTACCAGATGTGGGTCATCTGTTTCCCCAGCCCCAAAACATCTGCTCGGTGGTGCCAAAATACCCATCTGTATTGTATTTCTATGATGACCATGAGGGAAAGTGTGACTTTTTTCACTTCTGCTTTATCTTCACTGGGGAATTCATCTTCATCTGGTCTTCATCTTAAAACCTAGTGCTACCGAAATAGTAGTAGTACCACACTTATAGCTTTTATTTTCCTCAGAGGACAAAACCAACTCAGAGGCTTGTTTTTATAAAGTTGTAGTCTTTGTTGTTGCTGATTTAAAACTATCAGCTAGAAATTACTAGGAATTATCTACTACTAGAATATTATTATCGAAACACTGATAGCAGTGTTATTAGTATTGTGTATCTTGTGATACAGGAGACAGTGTTCACCATCCCCCCAAAATGTTAAGACTGATAACTGAGCAAAAACATTTGGAGTGATGACATGGTTAAATGCAAACGATGCAGGAAGTTGTCAAGACTTTTATTAATAATATCAATGAGAAAATGACAAATAACGTGAAGAATTTGCAAAATGTTTTCTTCAGGGCTCTCTTAAAATTAGAACTGGGCCACCATACCATAATGTGGTTGTGAAGAAATAAGCAGTAAGACAGCAGTCCTGTGACTTAAAAAAAAAAAAAAAAAAAAAAAAAAAAAAAAAAAAAAAAAAAAAAAAAAAAAAACCAAAAAAAAAAAAAAAAAAAAACCAACCCTTTTTTTTTTTTTTTTTTTTTCCCAACTTTATATAAAATTTTTTTTTTTTTTTTTTTTTTTTTCTTTCCACTGGTGCTGGTGTGATAGTAAGTCTTTCTGGTCTTCTGCAGTCACCCAGGCCTACCAGGTATCATTCCACCATAATTAAGAAAAGATGCAGAGTGCTGGTTAAGATATTGGAGTCTGCATGAACCATGTTCCCCAGTGGCTGGCTAAAAGGTCCTCCAATATCATTCTGTTTTATTTGGTTTAAAACAAAACTGTATGTGTGTTTGGCTGAAATGTAATTATAGCAGAAGATGCATTTGAAGCCCCTCCATGTGGAGTTAATTTAAAAATATACTAAAGAGTTATGAGCTCTGCCACTGAAGAGCAGTAATGATTTTATTTTTTTTAAATTGTGTGTAGCATTAATGTTTAAATTCCTATGCCTGTCCATTGTAGAGTAAATTTATATATTATAAAACTCTGAAGCTAAAATTGAAAGTAATTTTGTTAAAATATCAGTACACCATTTGTCTCCTCAGAGTCTAAGTTGAATGTCTGTTCCTTGTTGTGCTTGTAAATGATTTTTTGATTACCTTATTTTCTTAACACTAACAGACCATCAACTGCAATTTAAAATCCTTCAAGGGAAATGCCTCTATCAGGATCTTCAGGCTTTCTGCAAACCCAGGGCATTTCACCAGAAATTTGTCTTCTAGCCACTTGGTGGCAGTAGGATTCTTTGCAATGATAAATGGTGCTATAAAATCGGTGTGTGCTTCCCAGAATAGATGGATGTTTGATATCTCACACAGTAGATAGGCCTTTTGATTAAAATATAAATTATGTTTTCCTTATTTTGTACAAATAAGTACACAGCAATGTTTTTGGGAGCGTTTAGTGGAAACATACCACGCTAAAGCATAGGAAAATGTATTGCAACTTGGAGAGAAAAGCAAACAGAAAATTAAATTAGAGTTTCTCTGCAGCGGATGCCTATAACAAGGAAGGCTCTTTTAGCTGTTGTTAGTGATGACAGTGCTGTTGTAGCCAGGGAGCAGTAAACGTGTGATGTTATGAAATGGGCAGTATCTTGTCCTCAGGACTGGAAGTAACTGAGATCCCTCAGCAGTAAAGCAACCTGGCAGGTAGATTACCATTACAAGTCAAATCATATGTTAAAGATCCATAGAAGCAGACATCAAGTTGAAGTTTCAGTGTCACATACTGTGGTTTAAGTGAGACCTTAAAGCAATGAGCGACCAGTGGACTTGGATTCTCCTTGCAGTGCAGGGAAATGCTTCTGAGGGCTGGGACCAGCAGACCAGCTCAGAACACTGTGACGCTGACTCTTAAACAGCAAGAGGGAGGATAAGGAACTTGCTGCTTTTTAAACACTGCGGATAGCGCATCAAGCGGAGGCAGTAGCTGGAGCAATTCAGTGCTGTTACCAGATGAGCTCCAAAGAAGCATGAGGACTAAATGAAGATAAGACAATCGTCTCTTCTGTTTTTTTTTTTTTTTTTTTTTTTTTTTTTTTTTTTTTTTTTTTTTTCTTTTTAAGATCCGTTTAGAAAATGGAAAATGTACTTATTGTCATATTGATTTAAACTTCAGAATTATTTCTTCAACCTATTTTTAAGGATGTTATTCTGGGAATGTTCTTGTTAAAATCAGACGCTGAAGTCCATACTAGTGAAGGTCAATGTAGAAGTTTTGTAAGTGGATTTGCCATGCTTTTGAACTTCTTGTTACTCAGTAGCAATAAAAGTAGCTTCACAAAAGAACTGACTGGTGAAATAAAAAATGTTGTAATTCTGGTCCCATATTTTTCAAAGACTGCCTCGTGCACTCTTAAATCTCCATCAGTTAGTCGATATGGTTGTTGTGTCAATGGAGCACAGCTGTTTTAGGACATTCAAGTCATAAAGAGCTTGTTACGGTGCAGGTAGGACCTTTCCCTATACCTTTATTGCCTGGTTGCTGACCTGTAAATGGCCTCTAGTCAATCGTGCTGGTATACAGAATTACAAGCGCTACTGGGATAGATGAGCTGGTGTGTTTTATGTCAGCTTAAGTATCTTGAAAGGGCTGGTCTCTCTTCCTAGGTCATTTTTGATAATCATACTTTTATAATCTTAGTGTTTATACGTAGTCTTTAATGCAGCAAATCTTTAGCTACAATAATTTGTTTGTAATTTCTCCATCATTTTAGAATCCTAATCCATCTGAGTGAAGAGGTTTTGGGATACAGAGTTACAGAAGAAAAATCTTTCTTTTCCATTGTTAACAGCAGGCGGCAGGCGTTTATGCCAGAATACTCTACTTGCTCTGGGAGCTGTACGGAAGGACGGAGGGGTTTGGCTGCTATTATGTCAACCTTTGGCAATTCAGAGAAATCCATCTCTTTATTTTTTTTATTCAGTTCATTTGCATGGAAGTTTGCCCCATTGAAGATAGGATAAATACAAAGAGCAGCCTGATAGGGCTTAATGAGTCTGGAGCTAAAACCAGAGGCTCTGCATTCTGGTTCTAACTGTGCAGCCATGTCATTCTCTGGAATAATTCCGGAGAAATTCTAGAAACAATAGGATGTTAAGTTGATCTGTATTAATTAGTATATGCCAAGCAATTACAAAATACTGTTTCATTGGATAGCAAATATGTAATTTAATGATCACTGGAAATGAAACCTGATTTCAGGTGGATTTAGGTTTTGGGGCTGGCATTGTGTATAGTATCAGGAAGGTTTTGACTGACGCCTTTCCTGAAGGTGAGATGAAAAGGACCTGTTGTTGAGTTGAGAAGGACCTATTCGTACCTGTCTTTGTAAGGTATGAGTTTGCTCAGAGCATTGACACTGTTGGAATCAGGCTTTTTTGCTCAAAAATCTGTTTCACTCAGCTTTTCACCTATAATTAAGACCACCACCTGTGTGTCTAGTTTAGTTAATGTTGGTAAAAAGAGTCAAAATTTGTTAAAAGAAAAAAAAGTGCACGGACATTATAGTGATGTGGAACTACTTCTTTAGGAAAATAAGCAAATAACTTATTTGTAAAGATAAATGCGCTCTCATTTCACAGCTGGGAATCATAGTAGTGAAAGCTGGATTTTACTTACTTGGGCTTTTATCGAAGAAAATTGGCTTTGTTACTCCAATAAACAATAATCCAGTTAATATATATAGAATTAAGGCTGCAGAAGGCTGCTTTTTATGTTTCTTCAGATTTCTTTTCATTCAGAACAATTCAGTATGATCTAATCTTTATTTAGGTTGTGTTTCATGATTCTAAAATTTCTTTATGCTTACTTCTTATTTTGTCCAAAAAGCAACAGCGACTGTAAAAGATGCTTAAAAAAAAAAAAAAGAGTATAGACCAAGAAAGTGCATGTTAAGCTATTTTGGATTTGGAACGAGGTCTCCTTATCTTTATATGAGACTTTTTTGGAACCTGTTGACTAAAGTGAGCTTTAAATCAGGACCACAGTTGAGGCACCATAGCAAATCAAGGGCACAAGTGATTTATAGCAGTATTGCCAGCACTAATGTTCTCAGAACAATGGTACAAGTACTTCCTCATTCTAATAAATATTTTAAAATATTAGCAATCTGCTGTTCCTAAGGCGATAAATATTTACTGTGAAGTACATTGATTTATTCTGTAAGGTCCTGACTATATAGATGTTGAAGACTTGTCTCATTTAAAAATCCAAGGTTTTCATAGCATAAATTTGAGCATCAAGTTTATATGCTGTTTTATGCTCGACTCTCTTGTCTTGGTAAGTGTTCTCCAAATGATTTGATAGCGGTGACTCTACTAAGGTGGTTAATTTGCATTAGGACATATGAAGCAGTGAAATTTCAAGTGCTGAGCATGTCTGGAGTTTTGAGGTGTTGCCCATTTACAGGGGGAGTGAAGGAGCAGCATGATGGTACTGAATCGATGAATGCTGCTGTCCTTATAAAAACAAAACGGAAGTTTTTGTTTCACCAATTTTGGAAAAAATAAAATAAAATGAAAAAAAAAGTTATAAAGTGAGCTGTGCTATGATACAAATATTGTTGCTTCTTTTCAGACTTAGACTTTTGACCAAGAGGCAGCCTTATTGTAGACTTCTTAAAGTATTGCTCTGAGCATATAGCCATTAACAAATAATGAGAGCATTGATTCAGTGAAAGGGAAAAAACTGGAGCACATTAGACTATTAAATTAAAAATTTATTCCAATTAGTACTGGGGGGGCTGCTTTCTACCCTACTGAATTAGACAATTGGGAATTATAAATCCTTATAATGACAGTCCTTTCTAGACTACAGCTTTGAGGAAGTTTCTGACAGTGTTGTTGTGACCTCAGAGGGTTTCAGCTACTTTGTACCGAGGACGCGTAAATGTGGATTGGTGTAAAGGGGCTTTGGAATATCTCCTAGTGAAGCGAGGTCTTCTCTAAATATCTCAAGTCTGACACTGAAATTGTCAGATTAGCGTAATAAGCTGTCCATCCCCATTTGATCAAATAGTAGACTTGACATGTGCTCAAGAGGAAGACTTCTCTGGTTTGATGTATGATATTTAATGGCAATCCAGAAAGCCTTTTGCAAGGCTTTTGCTTATTGAATGAGTGTATATTTTCATTCATTGCCTGCTTAAGCAGAAAAGGAGAAAAAAAAAAAAAAAAGGCTATTGCTTTGTCTTTTTCTTATCCGTGTATTATTCCCTTTAAGCTTACAAGAAGAATGGGATACTCATGTTTCCCTTCTTTGTGATATCTAGGGGTCTAAAAATTTGTTAGAAGAAAATGCATGTATAGATACTGAAAGAAGTATTTATTTTAAGAATCCAAGTGCTCTAAAAGTAAAGATGCATAGTAGCAAAACATGTAAAAATATGTATGCATTGCAGAATGGCCAATGAGGGATTAATGTTCCTTAGTCTTCATGAGATTTAGATTCCTCTCCTGGGTGGATTATTACTGCATGATGTTTTGTATTGCTGACCCCGATGTTTGCTGAGGCTTGTCGAAGTAGGGGATGCCTTGCTTTTTGGGGGTCCTACTTCACTGCCTATTCAACTATTACAACGACAAGTAATCCATCTTCTGGACCAGTAATTGCTGTTACTTTTTTTTCTTCTTCTTTTCTTGTAAGAATAAAATGAAGAAACTAGGAAATATATTTGGTAGAGAAAACTGACATTTGAGCAAAAGCCTTTCTCAAAGAATGATTTAAAACCCTGTTTACCAGAGCAGCTGTAGGCCAGAGTTACCATGGAAACAGCAAGAATTCAAATAATATTAGCAATAGCATATCTATTATGATATTGCATTAACGATGCTATACTAAAGGGTCGGTTGTGGTTTCATTTGCAGGGCTCAGTTCTGAGTGATTTATCACCAATATTGTGGGCTACAAATTAGAATTAGAAATAGAAGTCCCAACCTTGGATGGGCTTATAATAATATTAGGAGGGAAAAAGTAATAAATTTTTCTGTTATTATACAGTATTGTATTGATTTAAACACATATAGCTATGACAGTTTTGACATTTTTGAATGCAACAAGTTCATAGTGTTTTTCTTAAAAATAAAATAACACTGCCATTGCAGGCTGTAAAATAGATTATCTTCACTTAGTATCTACAAGGGCTGACTGCAGTAGTGCAGGTGATGCATCTAAAGCAGAGATATTTGGAAAGAAATAGGTGCAAGAATAATTGATTTATTCTTGAACTTTGTATCATATAGGTACCTTTTCTGCACTGCTTAGAGACATGCTAAACAATGTTAGTTCTGTGGTTTTGGAGAGAAGAGCCCTAAATTATTTGTCAGTATAAATTCTCTCTTAAATGAATGTGGCCAGTTCTGGATGGTGGCAGTAGCAGTATTGGTTTCATGTTTTGCTGTGGTTGTTGTGCCTTTATTTTATTATTTATTTATTGAGTCTTTAAAGGGTTTGCTGTGTTTTGCCCTTAGGAGTGGTAATGCATTATCAAATGATAAATGATGAGGTTCTTCCTCTACTCTCCCTGAGAGTGAGCGCATCTTTTTTGGCAGCCAGCTCCTCACTAGTTCTCTCATTATATCTTTTTTTTTTTTTTTTTTNTACTAAAAGTCAAGGTGAAATCCAAAATTTTAGTTTTGTATAAATAAATAAATAATAAATCTGACCCTTTAAATGCTGGTTGGACTTTAGTCCCAGACTTGAGTGCTGTCAGGACATAGTCAGGAGGGACTAGTGACCGCTCTCAGTTGACAACAAGTTTAGCCATAAGTGGTGTGTTTGATGGGAGTGTTGTGTAAAACTTCACCTCACCGATCTGTCCATTGAATAGTCTGTTGCGCTCATACTCTTACTGTACATACCTATAAGCTCCACGGTCTGAATTTTGTTCTGTATAAATGCAGGCTAGGGATACCCAAGAAGCTTTTGCTGTTTGGCGGCAGAATCTGGCACATGAGAGGTAGAAAAGTTTCCCAAAGCTCTAGGAGGTTAATGACTGTACTAGAGGGCTTGCACAATGCTTTACATATTATAAAAGCTGTAAAAACACTAACTAATCCACAAAGCAAGTTATGTGTTGCAGATGTATTTGTCTGCTGGGAGGAAAGCATGTGCCTGTATAGGTAAAGAGAAAAATCAGGGGAAGGCAATTTTATTTGGTCATTTTAAGCTTTACAGACAGGGATTTCTTTGACTTTTACTCCTTTTTTTTAGCAGAAGAGATTTTCTTAGGATTTTGTTAGCAAAATTACAGTTTGAGATATGAAAAATGTATGCACCTTTTTCTTTTTGAACACACAGAAAATCCAGTTGTCATGGTTTTATTATAACGAAAATGAATCTGAGAGCTCTATAATTATTTGAAACATTGGCAAACAGTACCTTTTCTTCTTCTATCTCTCCTTTTATTGACAGACTCAAATCTCAGGGTTCTTGCTAAAAGCAGCATTTTAAGTCTGATTTTTACTTCAATAGTGTGTTGCATGATAGTTAATTCAACCTGAAGTGATTGCTGTATTCATCTTCTTTGTCAATACCTCATTTTTATCTATGGCTTCACTTGAACCTGGATCATTTTGAAGACCATAATAGAAACATGGTGCTGTATATCAGAATATTTGCTGCAGTGTTTTTTTTGCCTGCAAACTTGGGAAGTTCGGTGCTGTTTCTCTCTGCAGCCTGATGATGATTGGCAGCGTTACATGTAGCACGTGGCCTGACGGGAGTGCTGTCACATGGTGTTGCTGCTGGAGTTTGGGGGCTGCGCTGTCTTACGGTTCTGTGGTTTCAGTGAGCAGACCACATTGTGGCAGGGCGAACTCCATCTGGGTGAGTGCAAGGGAAGACGTGTTAGGAGAGTCCATTAGTTATGAGCACTCAGGCAAAAGACGCATCATGGCAGACATTGATTTAATGCAAGGAAAGGATGGAAAGGGCAGCAGTAAGAACAGGATGGCAAATAATGTGCTTCCCTTAGACAGCCAAAAGCATGGATGGAAAAAATTATTTTGAAGACTATTATGATGTATCTGAGATATGTAGTTAGACAGTTCCCTCCACTGCTAGTTTTCTCTGCCTTTTTTTCTTAAGAGCATATTAATTTATAATACAAATGGATTTCCACATTAGCTACAGAAAATGTTCCTACGAGACGTTACAAGATTTACTTTTTTCCTTTCTAAAGAGTATTCAAGTAGGGAGTAATATGCTTATTAGGTGGTGCTATTCGGAGAGAAAAAATAACAAGGCTTTCAAGCTGCTGTTGGTATATGAAAGGCATCCAAAAGCTTTACATTTGATAAAGCTATTTTTCAAATGTTGGCAGGAATTCTGTATTTTTAAAGGTTTTTTTTTCCTGTTTGCTTGGCCTCATGTACTCCCCCTGCCTTCCTGCTTTGAAGTATGTGGGAAAGTGCAGAAGGGGAAATACTTCATTATGCCCATGAATTATTCAGGTATAATTCTAAGTTAACGTGACTTTAAATAGTTCAAGGTTCTTCCTCTTCCTTGAGTATGTCTGAGAGGTTTCTTTCTTATGCTGATTGTATGCCATGGTCCTTCACTGAGTACAATTTTACTATCTCTTGGCAATCTCTTTAAATTCTTTCAGACTTGAAATAAGTATTTAATTCTGATCTTTTTGGCATCGGATATTTAAAACACCTATTAGATACGAGTGAATTGTCATACATATGTTTTTGTAAAACATCAAATGATTATTTCTCAAACATATTATCTTTCTGCTCTTGCAAAGCCTTGGGCTCATATAGCCCCTCATGTTCCTACAGTGTGTGTGTAGGAAATCTCTAATATTAATTACTAATATAGTAAATGCTATTTACCATTGGAGGTGCATGGAAATGAACTTACTTCGTCTTGGGACTCTTTCTCAATTTGCACTTTTCTTTGGTTTTCTTTTCAAGACATGCTTCAGACCTAGATAGTCTTGGTAACTCTTGTTCTAACTTGAACTTGTTAAAATATCACTGTTCTTTAAGCAGGTAGAAAAGTAAGGATTTGGGGAGGATATTTCAAGTATTATTAATTCAGATGACGAGTCAGCAGCTTGTATATCAGTTGAAACAGCTTCTGAGAGTTGCTGTGGTACACAGTTTCTGTAAAGGCTGCATCAGAACACTATGTTAATAGTAATAGAATATTTTGGGACTTGAGTATATTCAGTAACAACTTCAATATATTCAGTAACAACTTGTATATCACGAGTTCCTTCCACAACAGCAAACCAGATGAACTAATGTACATGCATGTCATGCACATGCCAGTCACCATCTTGAAAGCTCAGTGAAATACAAGGGACTTAGCTTAGTTTGACTGGGCCTAGATCTTCTTAACTAAGAAATGCAACCTAAGAACAGTTTTATTTTAGAAAGAAGAGATGCAGAGATCTACATGGATTTGCTTTCATAAAAGGCTAAAATACTGCATGGATAGAGACCTGCTAGCTATACAGCGCCTGACAACCACTGGTGCACATGAGTTGGGATAGTCAGTTTATTTACAGTTGCTAAAGAGGGTTTCCCCCAACCTCCCTTCCCTCCCTCCACCTGTTTTTCTCCTTCTACCTTCCTTTGTTATAATGGCTCAAAGGAATAATATATGAACTTTCAATCCTTTTACCAAGTAGTCAAGTTTTTCATTATTTTTAGCCCCATTTCAGCTCACAGTTCAAGCCTTTTGAGAAGGGCTTTGAAAACTGGAATAAATATGAACAGCTTTAATAGTAAACACGTAGCAAGTGACCAATAGAAGAGGTCCTAAGTCTATTCTTAGGTTCAAACAAACAACAATAAAGCAAGTTACTTAATTTATGAAGCTTCTTTTACCATAGCAGGGTTTTCTAATTGATAGCCCAAGTAACCAATTTAAACATAAATAAACAGAAAAATTACTGCATATAGAATTATGTGTACTCATTTAAAAATGCACTGTCTAATACTCAAAAATGGACAATAAAACATAAATCTTAATATACAAATACACTAAAGCACATAATTGCTTTTAACAATAAAATTCAAAGTCAATGTGGACCTACTGAAATCCTATTAACTGCTCGATGTATAAACAAGGCATGATGTGCCCACACAGCACTGAACATTGGCAAATAGTACTCAAAACCAAGATGAACGTATGGTTTCAGGAAACAAATCTGCACATTTCAAACATTCAGCAATAAATGGAACTGATTAGACGAATGATTTCTTGATTTTGCTTTTCACACGTTTCTATTGCAGACTTGTAGCTCCCACAGCACTGAAATGATATAGTACCAGCAAGGTCCTAAAGACAGCATGCACAGGTTCTCTGTCATTACCAGTATCTTTGGAGAGTTTTATACATTATTTTGCAATTTTATTCTAATTAACATGCAGTCCCTAGTCAACCTGGTGTTCAATTGCTTCTGTTTCTTTTCATTTTTTGTTGTGCTATCAAGAGGGAAATATAGCTCTAACAAACTTTCGATTTTCTAAACAAAGGAAGGCAGACTTTTTTCTTACCACCACTATTCTGTATCCACAAGAAGTTGTTCTGGCCTCACATCCTTCAGTGTTTTTCAGTGTTCTTCTACACAGATAACACCAATTTCCATTTCCTTGTAGCAATACTGAAACAAAATTATGATTATTGCTTGGAGACCCTTCAGGACTTTGGAAATCTTGAGGTCTGGTAAGCAATTTAAACTCGCAGGTTAAGATGCCTTCTTTCTGCTCATCCTACCTAACCGAGAAGACTGCCGGCAGAGGCTGCAAGGCAGCATTTTTGTAGGGGATGATTCTGCAGTTCTGAATTTATTCTCTGTTCTGCCGCACTCTTTCTGCATGATCTTAAGGCAAGTCGCTTTAGGTTTCTCTTAGTTCTTCATCTGTTAAAACAGCAGTAAGGGATAAAGTATCAGGACTGATGGTTTTGGTTTGGTTTGGCACTTGAAGATCATAACCAAAGCACTGTACCAGCACCTTGAATAGGGCTATGCTCAGCACTTCTTTATATATACGATACTACGGCAGATGCAAGCCCGAACCAGCGCTGCTGGGATGACTGTCCTGAGTACTACTTCGTAGCAGCTGCTCAGGCAGTGTTGCTTCCTGGAAGCTTTGCAATTCTAGATGCTGCCATGCATCAAAGACAGGGCCACTGTGGTATAACAAATGTTTATTTGAGTGGAAAATGAGAAACACAGTTGTACTAATTTTGCTGTCACTATAAATGCAAAGAGGTGGTACAAGTCAAGTGGGAAACACTCCTCCAAAAGGAGGAAAAACTTCTTAAAGCTCCTAAGAATCTATTACAAAGCCAAAAAGAAGCTTTTGCCACAGACCTGCTGCCTTCACAGAATGGTTTAGCTTCTGGAACAAATAAAAGGTGTATTGCCATAAATAGATAGTGAGCATTTCCTTGGAGCCTTGGTGGAAGGGCTCAGTTCTCGTTCTTTGTATGACGGAGCCTTCAAACTGTTAACTTTGAGCATGCATGCTCTCTTTCTTTCTCTCTTTCGTCTTACTGTGATATTTTTTCAAAGAATGTAGTAGCGGTGGCTAGGAGGAGAGCAGGGAATGGTCATGAAATATTAGACTTAAAAAGAAAGTAATATTGCAACTAATTGTAGCGTGGCGGGGGAAAAGGAACAAAGGCAGTCGTAGGAACGGAGGCAGGAAGGCAGGACATGGGGATGCATTCACAGTTGCACTGCTCACCGGTGCCAGTAGGCAAGTCATTTAATGGGGCTTTTATCATGGCCTTTGAAAGAGTGCATTAGAGGTAGTCGCAGGAAGCAGCTTGTGTTTCTCTGTTTGGGTGTGTTTTTAGATCTGTTTCTGAGTTTGTATCTGTTTCACATTTTTGGGATGACTTCTTGCAAACAAACGCTTCTTGGAGAGCAAGGAAGCAGCTGAACTAACATAATTGACACCTCTATAAATAGAGGCGCTCTCCGTGTCAAGTGTGCACTCTGCAATTCCTTCCTCTGCTCATAGTCCAGAATTGGCTGCTGTGGGCCTAGGAATGGGTAATAATGAATAAGTGAGTGGCGTTGGTGCAGGTGGAGCTCGACATGCTGCTCTGCTACCAGCAATTTCCTTCTGTTTCTTCTTAGAGGAGAGAGGGGGAGAGAGAGCCTGTTTTGGGCAGTGGTCCCTGCACGGAGTTCTCGTCCCTGTTCGCTGTTGATTGTGTAGCAGTCCGACACCAGCTGTCTAAGTGGGACTTCAGTCGTCTTGCATTCTGAGAAAGCTAGTTCTGTAGAACTAGTAACTAGAAAGTTACTCTTTCACTCTCTTAGGTATATAGTGGCCACATATCTTTTTACTTTTCAAAGGATGTATTGTACAAACCCCACTTACCTGTTTCAACTGAACTTAGAATGAATAATGAATAATAAAAAGAGAATGGAGAACTAGGCAACTGTATCTTATACTTCAGGCTTTCTACTCTGACAATGTAATGAGCCTTTATAGCCACCTTAATAATTGCTTAATTGATTCTTTTTTCCTGATTTTTTTCTGTCTCTTAAATTTGTGTTTCTTTACGCCCATGTCCTAGAACAGGAATTCTGACTTCAGAGAACATTAGTAAGGGCATATAGTGCTTAGGAATAATTTTAGTGGGAATGAAGTACTGACAATTGTGTTATATTAAAGTAACTGCTTTATGCATTATAAAAAGTTATGATTAAACTTAAAAATATATAATCATTGAGATAGACTAGTATAGGAATGAAATAATATGGACGGCATTATTTCTAATCGGGTTTTTCAGATAAGTATTCAAAGTTCTTTAAATATCAAAGAATAGTGACAAACACATTTCTATTTGGACGGTTCATAAGTTTTCCCACTGGCCTAAAGCAGATCAAAAACACAACAAAAAATCCCTCTAAATGTCGACTTTTTTTTTTTTTTTTTTTTTTAAAATGTCAGGATGTCTTGAATAACTTGGGTTCTTGTGAGCTGGATGAAGACGACCTAATGCTTGACTTAGAATTCCTAGAAGAACAACATCACCATCGTTCTGGTAAGTCAGACAAATCCTGAATATTTTCAGCTAGACATTATATTTTTAGAAATACAAAGAAATGTGTTCAGTACAATTACTAGGAAACAGCAAAGTCCTTTTATGAAGGGAAGAGCAGTGTGCATTTTGTTATATGGTAGTTCTAAATGCCTTTGACATTTTACAAAGAGCTGCTCTTGGACACTGCATTTGCTGATCTCTTGCTTACTGCTGTTTGAGATGCTGCCTTTGCTGAGGGTTTGGCCTCTTCTCGCGGTTCACTTCTGTGGTCCATTATCATATGGAAGTGTTTTTTTAGATGCGTAAGATTTCCAATTATGCAGCCCCAAGAACAGACCCATTTGGTTATCTAGATACTTAAAATGACTGCTGTCTTCTGTGCAGTTGCGAACAAGACTGTTGCTGATAATATTTATGATCCTGTTTTGTGTGTGCAAGAATTGTATGCTTCAAATATAATAAGTCTGACTTGAATATAACTTGGTCCTTTCTTTCATAACCTCCTTGGTTAAATTAGTGTTACACTTCAAATTACCTAGAATTTTATTGATTGTTAAAAATAGCCAAGGTTGACTCAAGGTACATTCAGAACAATTTTATAATAAACAAGGACTTGACATGAAGCGTTATAAGAAACATGTGATGTCCCTTGCAACAGGGAATTTTATTTTACTCTTCCTGTGACATGGAATGATAGAGTCCACAAGCAGAGTCCTACTAATGCAAGAAGGTTCAGAGAGATTTAAAATCAGTGAGGAAATAACAATCAGGGAAAGGAAAATTGGTGCATGTTTTGGATTTGATCACAGATAGAACAAAAAAATATGATCTACTTTTACTTGGTAGAAGGTAGAGTGACCCATGGAAATGCCAGGCTGTATCAGCAAGTGATCGTACCTTCATAAGTTACTGAAAGCTAGATGGTAGAGGATGAATCAAATAAACTGCCCAGAAAAGTGCCCTTTCAAACTGATGCTGAAATACTGCTCATTGTTTACGGAAAAAAAACTCATGAGGGTTGAATAAATGGGTCAACAACTCCAAAATGAGTCTTACTTTTTATGAAAAATTCATAATTTTAGACATATTAATTTCCCAGGCATTTTGGAAATGAATTCATTGGCAGAACTGTTTTCCATAAATAAACTTCCCTACCATTCTGTACTTGGCCTCACCCGTGTTTCTTCCTTTTCTGTTTATGAAGTGTTGAATTAACAGTGATGGAAAATTTATGTCCTACATAGTCTTATAAAGATTTGATACTAGCTTCTGGAACAGGTAAGATCCTAATACCTAAATGGCAGGTCACTTAATGAAAACAAATTAAGATGATGTGTGATACGGTACATAATCATTCTGCTTTTAGCCTATTATCCAGAGCAGACAAGAGGCTTTTAAAACAGGAATATCTGCACTGCAGTTGGAAGAATGATGACCATTTGTATTTTGAAAGCTCAAGTGAAGACCCCCATTGGAGTCTATGCATCATCTTTAAAAACAAAGTTGTTCCTTTTATTAATATTTGCTGTATCATTTGTGTGTGTTGTTCACGGTTACTGCTAGCTGCAGAAAATGCAGAATGTATGGGCCTTGGCACTGTTTTTGTTATAATAAGCAGTTGAGAGGACAGATTCAGAGTATAAGTTGACAGCATCTCATTGCCTTAAACTGACGTCTTTGTTTATACTGTCTTAGGATCTGGTACAAAATGGTTAGACTTAATTGCTTAAAAGTCATCATTTTAATCCATTTTTAGATATCGAAATAATAGGCTTGATTTATAGAGATTTGTGGATCTTGAAGTACAAAAGACCCTAAAATGCATTAATGCTATTGAAGTGAAATTCTATTTCACAATTTCAAATCCATCCATTCTGTTTTGATTTTGGGGGCTTATTATCTCCTCCCCATCCCAAAAGGCCACTTCATTCATATTTAATTAGCATTCTTCTGACCTACTGCAGTTTGAAAACAGAATAAAATATTATTTATGCAATTTTTTATAGGCCACCAGATAGAGAAGTGATCAAGCACTCATAATGCAGATATGCAGCTAGTTTAGTACAGAGCTTTAAAGTTTTATCAGCCCATCAGATGGAAGGGATCGTATTTCTGGGCATGCACCTATCAGCTCTTGCAGATAATTGGGATGCAGAATACTTTTAAAAGGTCTTTAATCTTGCTTCCTTCATAAACAGGAAGATGATAGATATCACACTGAAGATAAACCAGTGCTGTTATGCCAGAATTTGTTATCGTAACGGAGGTTATATAAAACAAGGGGTTATTTTAATTCTTTTAGTATATCACCTACCTGAAAACGAGGTTACATCAAGTAATTTGCTAGCTGTTGACTTTTTAAGATTGAGAATTAAAATGGATTTACAAGGAAAGCAGGACTAATATCACACCTTTGACTTGAGTAGCGATGCCGTCTCCTTTGTGAGGAGGCTGAATGCAGTAAGGTGGCTCTTGTCACGCCTAGTGCCACAATTAGTAAGTGCAGTGAATGGATTGGTTAATGCTAAATTGAGACAGTTTCTCTACTGCATAAGCAGCTCCACATTTTAAGGAACTTCATCAGCTAAGGAGTAAACACTTCCATGTTTTAGAAGTGTTTATTAATTAAAACACAAAGCTAGAGAGGAAAAAAAAGAGCAAAGATTTCGTGGAGCTTGTGGTGTTTGCAATTTATTATTATTATTATTATTATTATCCCAACCAATTTTCTCCTGTGACCTTGTTCCATCCTTTTGACTTTTCCCACATGGTGCCTGTTGCCTTCTAGCAGCATCCGTGTGAAATGAGGTTCCTGCAAAAAGGCACTATGAAGCAGGATGAATACTATAAATAAAAGCATATCTCTTAACTTTTTCTCTTCTTTCTTTGACAAATCATGGAAAGAGAATACCCATAATTGAGGTAGAGCTTATGTAGGTACAGTGCAGTATCAATACAGTATAGATGCTTCCACTGCAGATCTTTGCTACCAGCAAGAAAAAAAAAGAAGAAAAAAAATTCGGTTTATCCGTTGTTAATTAGTTTGAATTGCTTGGAATTTCATGTACTGTTCTTAATCTGGAATATTTAAAACCAGTCATAATATGACAAACATGATGAGCCTTGAGGGTATCTTTTTATTAGTCTAAGTAAATTAGACTTATAAAATATGCTACAGGGTGGATTTCCTGTTGTAAAATAATCAAGTTAGTGGTTTGTAGAGTGGAAAACCATTGACTGTTTATAGAAAGTGACAGCATTAATTTAGCCATATTCACTTTCATTTTCCCCAGTGAAACATGGCTTACTTGATTCCAGGTATTGATTCCTCAAATATATAATCAAGACCTTTATCTTGAGTGAGGTAAGCAGTGGAGGAATTATTAAAGCAGTATGTGTTAATATGGGTGATTTATTTGCCTAAATTATGCCTAGCCCCTTCAAAAAGAATCTATTTGTATGCATATGTTCAGCTTGGTTTAACTATGACTACAACAAATGCATCTTCTCTAAGTTCTTAAAGCCGTAGATATCCAAAATAATTTGTAACTTCTTAACTATTTGCTATCAGTGTCATAAAACTACTAACCCTGTTTTGAAGAAGATACACGTGTGTGTGCTGAGAGTTTGTACCAAGTGGTGCAGCTGCAATAAGTAGGAATGTTTACTGCTTGCAATGTTAAGCACATCCATGTACCCAGATTGTCCTGCTGCATCCATCATAGTATGACTCGCCTGCCTGAATAGGTTTGAATAATGTAGTCTGCTATAATTTTTTGAAGAGATTTGTCTTTAGCCTTTCTAGATTTAGTATCTCTGTCTCATCTGTAAAGCAGTGATCCTACAAACATGTAAAACTTAGTTATTTCATTCAATTTATTTTAGAAATGAAATTGTCTCAGTTGCTGGAAAACAAGTGAATTAGAATTGAAATATGAAAATGTACTCTTTCAGTCTAAATATTTTTCAACTCTCAAAAAATAGAATTTCAGATGTAGGGCACATTTTAGACTCCCATTCAAACCTGATAATCCCATTTCTGTGTTAGAGGTTTTCTAAGTGCATGTTTAATTTTATGTATGCTCAGTACATGATTTGTCATTCTCCTGAGTGAACGTTTTCCAGTCCCCAGGTTTACGGATGTAAAGGAGTAGAACTGACTGGACAAAATGAATTTTGAAATGGTGGAAATGGATATTTTGTGCCCTATAGAGTGTTTTGCTCTCTTAATAAGTGGATATTCAGAAAGAAGAGCATGATCTTTGCATAGTTTCCTGTTGATGTAGCTGAAAGGAATAACTGTCTGCAGCTCTAATATACTAACATCACTGTTGTAGCACTTCTTCCTCTTTAGCTATTAAAAAAAAAAATGGAAGTGATGAGCAGGGAAAGCAAAATGTCAAGGAGAGATGAGAAGCCACGGGTTATCCTTCTGTCACATATTTCTACTGGATTTTTTTTTTTTTTTCTTTTAATGAGCAAGTCTTTGTGAGATTAGCAGATAATTGAATGAATTTTGCAAGCGTCCTCGTGTCAGGTAGAAGCAGAGTTAGAGGTTTTGATATGGCTGCGCAGCTTAATTATATTTATTTTTAAATGCCAAATTGCTATCACGATTCCAAACTCCCCTTTTTGCAATCAAATTATGTTATGAAGCAGTAGCCTCACCAGCCTGCTTGTTTCTTAGGCAGGGCAAGTCAGAGACTCGATGAACAAGTAGTGTGAAAGTTGTGCTTGTGCAGGAATGTGTAGGAAGTGGCACTTCCATTTTTCAGAAGGATTTGCCATTAAAGTTTAACAGACAGCTACCACTGGAATGGAGCTAACATCTAGAGTTGTATCTAGAGTTATTCAAATCTTTAGAGGCCACTTGATTATATTTTGTGCCTATTCATATCTCATTCCAGGAACTGATCTAGACACTGCAAGTGCTGGTGTATTTGCTGCTGTTACTACTGCTCTTATATTTGTCTTTACTTCTGAAAAAAGCCATCAACTTCAGATTTATCACAGGAAGAAAAAAAGTTCTGCAGGACCCTGTCTAACTTATCAGCTAGAGTTTGGACTTAAGGACTTTTTAAACCTTTCCGAAGGTGTACCTACCACACTTCATTACTGGAAGATAGGATCAGATCTTTTGTGGTTTTGAAAATATTATTTGCCTTTATTGTTCTCTTTTGTGACTGAGTCTCTTGTGATGAGAGAGCCTTCTGTCCCCTCTTTGGCCCTGTGAGGAATCTGACAAATCATTAACATTGCTTAGGTTTTGTCAACTTTTCTTTCTGGTTTTACTTCCAACTTCTTTTGAGGAGGGAGGAACTCACAAGTGAGTGCCAGTTAGGGAAAAAGCTTGAGATCTGCTGCAGCTCTGTTTGAGCTAGAGGAAGTGAGTCAATAGGGAGAAAAGCTTTGGAGGTAGTTTGGTAGAAGAGGAGCTTTGTAAGAAGGGTTTTGGCCTCTAGGAGACTCCCAAAAGAAGCTCATGCTTTTGTACTTCAGAGTCATAGCTCAATTTGTGAAGTGTATTGTGAGGAGAAAACCGTACACCTGTCTTCGCTAGAGGAACAATTTGGGATGAAGTTTGAAAGGTGAGCGTGAAGAATTTTTCTCTTTTTCACCTTCTGTACTTAAGTTTATTCTAGGATTGTTCAATGTGGTGCATAATGAGAAATGCCAGGCTATTTCTTTCTCAGTTGCTTGTTTTTGAAACTTCTACAAAAGCTTTGCTAGTGATAACAGCCTTAAAATGGAAGCTTGTCGGAGGAGCATCTCCTTGCCTCTGCTCCAGCCTTGCCTGCAAACAACAGTCCCTGCATTAAGTGTACCAAGGATGGCATCAGTACAGGTCATTCTTGTTGAATTTAAAGTATGGATATAAATCAAAATATTTAGAAAGTGCTTCTGAGAAGTGGCAACAAGTGCTATATTGCGGCTTGGATGCCATGTATGCAGATGAATCTGTAAGAGGCAAAGTGTGCATAAATTTCTATTACAGTGAATCTATAGGTAGAACTAAGCATATATCAGTGTGATATTTAGGAGCAGTTGAGCCAAGCATTTGTCTGTAAGAAGCTGATTGTAGGCATGCGTTTTTCCCGTTCCGAATACCTACTCTGATGAATGGATAACTTGAGAGTCCTTGGATTCTTGCGCCATAAAAAGTGCTTCTCTTTGACTGTGAGCTGTGGTGAAAATGAAATTTTTAAGCCTTCACAAAAATGAAAAAGACCCATATTCCTGTAGGCAACACCTCATGTGATGTTGAAAAGATGGTTGCATCTTGAGACCTCTTATCTTAAGACGACTCAAGATGCAAGAAAAAAGGAATGAATGCCTAGGCAGGTGTGAGGACAGAGGATCATGTTAGACCATGCTGCTGCTGGGCGCATATGCTTGAACTGCCAGAACATACTTGGCAGAATAGGCCAACCAAAGGCATTTATTTGAGGGGTTTCAATTTGTAGCGTATCTGCAAATCTTCAAACCCATGCTTTTCCAAACTAGTGACAGGTTTTGTATTGCCACATGGGAACTGCTCAGTTGGCAAGGGTGAGAGTTAGAACAAAACTGCTTGAGGTGCACGTGTGTGTGCTGGTTGCAGCCTGGCTAACGTGCCCACTCTCTCCTCCTGCTCGAAATACTTCTGAGCCCGGCAAGCACAGCTACTGGGATTTTGTCTTGTTTTTAACCAATGAAGGGTTAAACTGGTATCTTTCCAAAGGTTAAGGGAACTATGACTGGAAACTGGACTGAAAAAAAACAAGATGGAACAAAAGTGTTGGTGATAAACTTGTTATAATTGTGATTTTGCTGCTAATTTCACAGAAAAGAGTTTTGACAAGCCTCTGTATTTCTACTACATTTTTCCCCAAGAATGACAAATGGAGTAACTATTTCTAAGGTTTGATCCCTTTGTTTCATTCTTTACTTGATCTTTAACTTGTTTGTTCAACTTCATCTGGACTTCTCTGCAGGATTGAAGTATTGGGAGAAAAAGTATGCTTTACTTTCTACAAAGAAGGTCTGTGGCATCGTGTGTTGAAAATTATCTATTAAAACTACAGTGGCATAGTTATCACGTTACTTAAACGTGTTGTCACCAGCATACATGAGATGGTATGCAAATAGTTCCTGATTCTGAGGCCCTGTGGCCTAAGTCCCCAGTGCACGCACAGAGCATGCAGATACGCACATGTGTACTTGGGTGGAGGGGACCACCACGTGCGTGAAGGAAGTGGTGATTGTACTATCATACATCCAGAGGTTCTTCACGTATTTATTTTGCTGGTTGAATTTGTTATATTGATATCGTGCAAATATTTTACTTGCTCTTCTGTAGCTCTTCTCCTGACCTATTTCCATTTGCTTTCTATTTAAAAATAAAATGTTGAGCGGCTTTTTGCTTTGCATTCTTCCCCAGATAGCTATTTGAAGCATAATGCAAACACCATGGGTCTTTCCAACTTCTTGATTTCAGATAACATATTCATTACGCATTGTTTTTTGAAGTTAAAAGCTGAAGATATTTATTGCTTGCATCTGCACTTAAAAGTCTACACAACTGACAAATTTATAAAGATCACCAAAATTCTGTGCTCAGATTAATAATAGAGAATCCCACTTCTTGGTAGACCATTCTGTTCCATTGTTGTAGAAACAAATCACTGCACTTCATTAAATAATACTAGCTGCAGTTTTAAATTGTAGGTTAGGCATTCTGGAGTTGGCAAAATTCCTCGGAGATCAACCTACTTGCTAATTATGTGTGGGGATGATTTGTCCCTTTATTTGTTACTACAAAGTATATTTGCAATTTTGATAGCAGTATTTAGGCCAGTGTATTACTGTTCTCTTCATATTCCCACCTCATTAAGAATGATTCAGTATGTTTTACATTTACCACATATCACTTTGATTTTTACTTTTAAGTTTATTATGGATTCAGATCTCTTCTGTGTCATTATTCATTTAGTTTATATGCGTGTTGTTAATCTCTGCATGTTGTTAATATCTTCATTAGCTTTTTTGGGGGGGAAATGTTATTGTATATCACAGAATACTTAGAAAAAAAGACATCTTTTGTCTAGGAAACAATGTTCTGTCCTTGAAGCCTTTGCTGTGAAACCTTCTCAGCAGGGCATTAAACATTTATTTAGCCTAAGGCACATCAGTATCCTCACTGAAGTAATTGAGATCATACATGTGAGGCTTAAGCATATTCATAAGTGACCTTGGTTATAGGAATTTGGACTTTGATCATATTATGCCTCCTCTGAGACCAAATATTACAGCTATTCAGTTGCTGTAATTTGCTTTTACGATGCTTAGTTGCAGCTGAAATTGTGCAAGTGCAGTATTGATAACAGATATGGTAGAAGACAAAGCTGGGTAGCCTAGTTGAGAAGATGGTGTAGTTACTTATTGCTAATGTATGGATTATTTCTTCAGAATATTGTTACTAGTTGCAGTATAGTTTAAGTGAATAAAATATCACATTATTAAAAGATGAACGATTAAATTCCTCGAAACAAACATAAGGGTGCCGTCCAGCTGTTGAGTTTGACATAGTTTGTAGACATGGAGGCAAAAGGAATACAAAATTACTATTTGTATTGCAAGGAGAATTAAAGTTGGTAACAAAGTACAGTATGTTTATTCATGTTAAAGTGTTAATATATTTTCAAGAAACACTTCCTGCAGGATGCTCCCTTTTCCAGTAAGAGAATCATGCAAGCCTCTATCTGCCAAAGTGATGAAGGGAATTATTCCTGGTTCCTTCTTAATCACCCAACCCATGTGAAGACTTACCCCTGTATTTCTTTACACAGTTTCCTTCATCACTACTATTTTTTTACACTAAGTAGTTTGAGGAGAGCTTGAAATAAACTGTGTGAAAGAACAAGTGAATAAAGGCTTATTCAAGGTTTGTTTAATTGAGGTTCAGGCAAAATCTCAGTATACCTTTAACCCAATAGACTCCTTTTGAGGAAATGATGAGGGATGAGTTCTTCCATAAAATAAAAACTTTTACATGCAGATTGAATCCGTTGCTATGTTTCTCCTTAAAGAATGCCTTTTATTTCTCTTTGTGAAAATAACATCTGAATATTCTGTAGTAGCAGAAGAAATAGATAGGCCTTAAATCAATTAGTTTTGTAGTCATCTCCATTGAAATTGCTTCTAGTTAGCATAGAAAGTAGTATACAGTCTAGTCTGCTTCTTAGTTGAAGCTGTGTCCTTCATGGAAGTCTCAAACACCTGCAGGCACCTCGTCTCCTGCAGGCTGAGCAGTAGATGCCTCAGGAGGATATTTGGTTTTTGTCCTCAACCACTGATTGTTGTCTCACAGTTCTGTAGCTGACTTTTGTATCCTGAGCCCTTCTAAAACTTTATTCCTATTTTCTTCTCCTTTGTCTACATTTTTATATGATTTTGAGCACAGTTTTTTTACAAGATTTTCCATCTCTGATGTGAGCTATGTGAACATCTAGAAAACATTCACTAGGAGAAGCAAGTCAAGACTTTATTTTGAAAGACCTTGTGTTGTAGGATCAAATCACAATTTCTGTAAAAGCAGTTCTGTCTCAGCAAGTGAAAGCTAAAACTACTGAGATTTAATGGTATTTCTGCTTATGTCTGACTGTGAGATCTGTGCTGTTAAAGTGCTTAAGCTTCTACTTCCAAAAGTAGAATAAAAAAATCCAAAAATATATGAAGGTGTGTCACAATGATTTAAAAAAAAAAAAACTGATGGGGTTACAGAGCCGCTCACTGTTCAAGTGGTGGATGTTATAATTTGAGAAAAATCAGAATGCCAACTGTATTTTCTGTTTCTGATATTTATGCTGTAGTGCAATCCTACACATAATAAATAGGATATGTGTGGATGCCAGAATGAAGCAGGTTAGGATAAAGCCTATTTACAGGAAGAATAGAATTTATGAAATCATTATTCTTTCGATTGTCAACAATATGTCGAGCTGTAATTTTTCATGTTCTGAGTCAATTTTCTATACTTAAGGCTATTCAGTAAGCAGCCAGATCTGTTTTTTTTCTCTCTTCAGTGATCTCAATATTATCTGTTTTTTTTTTTTTTTTTTTCCTTGCTATTCATATGTATCATTCGGTGTGCAACAGCTGTCCAGACTGCAAGAATAAACTGATAGGTTTTCATATTTTTTTAGATTATCTACGTCTTTAAAACCTAATAGCCAGTGTGTCATTCCAGCATTTAATTATCTGATTTTGGCAGTCTTACACTTCAGAATATAACATAATAGCTTAAAAAGATATTTTATATCCAATAGCTGTATAATAGGAAAAAAATTAGGCTATACTTATTTTACAGCTCCTCCTTGTGATTATTTTTTCAAACCTTTTCTCTGAACTGGGAATCATTCTAAGAAGATTTTGTGTGTTCCCCTGAGAAGATTTAACTGTACTTTTGTGAAATTGTATTACAGATACAAGATTTTTTTATGAGTTGAAAATTCATTTTCTGTATTCAGCAGCAAAACGGTGCAGCTGAGTCATTACTGCATATTACTTATACATTTTGTCACTTGGAAATGACAATTCCTTTTTAAAAAGAAGTTCTCATGAACTGTGTCACAGTTTTGTTAGAAGTCCTAATTAATAAATAGCATTTTATTTCACTCATAAAGGGTTTTTTTTTTTTTTTTTTTTTTCTTCCTGGTACTATGGAAATTATTTATTTACTGATTTTTGTGGTTTTGCTCTAGGAATTTCCTCTTGTCTTTACCTGTTGCCAAGGTTTTGAATATGACATTAAATACGTTATTTTCATCAGAGGGCTTTTTTCAATATTTTTGCTAGTAGGAGATCTCATGCTGGAAGCACAGTGATAAAGTTTCCTAGGTGTATTTTGGTTTCGAGTGAAAAATCTTTCATTCTCTGCATAATTTGTAAATGTGGATCTGCCTTAGAGAAGTATTTGTATGAGGAACTTGGCTTCAATTTTCAAATGAACGTACGATTGTTCATTGCTTTTATATTTAGCAAGTGGATGGTTAAATTCCTAATTTTGCTCGAGGTATAAAATACCAAGCATCTTACCTGTACTGCCGTTTTATTTGTCACATGCTTCTTGTTAGAGTTGTCTGGGCTTGAATGAAACTACTGAGATCCAAGGCAACTCAGAATTTCACAGATTCATATCTTTTAATATGGGCTAGCCATTTTTTTTGAGAGGTTTATTATGTTATTTATAAGAAAAAACGTGGTTGTAAAATGTCATTGAAAGGTTGAATTTTGTAAAGTAATGTCATTCTCAGTGGATGAATATTGTTAATTTATTTCCAGTGACTTCGGAGAGGATAAATTTCTTTTGGTTCCTTCTCACATATGTATGCAGTAGGGAACTGTCAGGGTTTTGTGAGGTCTCATCTATCTTTCACATAATTGAGAGAGATGTAACGGTGCATCTAACACATTAGGGCATCATGCAGATGTCTGAATTCCCTGAAGTACCTTGAGCCCAGTATTCAATAATTATATTGACAATAAGACATCATCATTTTGGGTGATGGATTTTGGGAGTTTTGAGGAGAAGAATGGAAGGTATGGCACAAGAGGAGATATGGAAGATTTTTTTTAAATACTTTGACTAGTACAGGTAGAGGCAGAAGAGGCGGAACTTGAAGAAATAACAATGAATACATTTTTAAACTTTGTTTGAAAAATAAAAAATGCTAAATGAAAGCAGCTCTAGTTTTCCATTCATGTGATAGTTTTTCGCATACAGAAGCAATCAGCTCGTCTTCTACGATATGTTTTATATTTTGCAGAAACTGTAATGGAATGATCACTCAATGTATAGGAAAAGGAAATAATTTGGATTCAGGAAATTTAACTCTGCTTCACTCTTCACCACAGATTATTTATATGATGTTGTGCAAGATACTTACTCTGTTATGTTTGCTTACCAGTATTTATTGCTAGTGCAAGGATTTTGTTAGGATGCTTTCTTTATTTCCCATGTGTTTATATATTGTGATTCAAAGTGCCATAATTTATCCTACAGTCGCATAACTTCAAGTAACTGTTTTGTAAATAATGTTCTGTTATCAGCTTGATTGTTTGAGAAATGTTTCTTATCCATTTTTTACTGTAATTGTGCAAGAGAGATTTATTTTTAACAAAAGAAAAAGAAAATAGCTTTCAAACTGACGGTGATAAAACAAAATGCTTTAAAGGGAAGTTGATCTTGTGATTGACAACAAATGAAAGCAAACAGGAGATTGTGATCTGGAATAGCAGCAATGAGAATCTGCAAGAGCAACAGTCTCAGGCTGCAGAAATTAGCCAGCACTGGGAGTGCTGGTCTAAGGGCTCCAGTGCTCCAAGCTACCCTTCCTCTTTTGGCAAATCCATATGAGTGCTTTCTTAATAGCTATTGCAGCAACTTCAAGTGCCAAAATATTTCGTAGCAGTAGATCATCATTAATGGAATCATATCATAGAATGCTTAAGGTTGGAAGGGACCTCTAGACATGATCTAGTCCAACCCCCCTGTGTTGTCCGATTTGTTTAAAGCACAATTTGAAAAACAAGATATAACCAGAAAAAAAAAAACAAAACAAAATCACCAGGATGACAAACTGGAGCCATTTTCATCATTTACCTTTACCAGTACCTGCTATATCCAACATTAGATAAGTTTATTTTGTGATTCTTTTGGATCCTGTGGTTATAAGACTGTTTTGTACCTGCTATATCCAATATTATATAAGTTAATTTTGTGATTCTTTTGGATGCTGTGGTTATAAGACTGTTACTGTTTCCTGGCATCCACTAGTACCATGGGTTTAGGTAGAAATGAATAATTATAATATAGTTAGTATCCGTTTGTCTGCACAAGTGGGAAAATAAGTTTATATGGTACTAGAGGAAAATACAGAAATTTGGAAAGGACATAATTAATCATCCCTCATTCTGTGAAAAAATGTTTTGACATCTTTGATGCTTACATGCAGCCAACAAATGTAGGTTTTATGTGTCAATATAAACCGCTGTAGCTTTGGAAAAACTAAGTAGTGTTGGGCTTACGTTAATGAAGGAGAATGCTCAAGGATGGAGTTTGTATACGCGGTGATCCCAATTTAAAAGAAAATTGCATGATGCTCTTTGTGCTAAGTTTGAGGTATTATCGCTCGTGGAGTGAAGGGCAGAATGGCAGAGTTTCATACGCACTCAGCGCTGTGGTCTGATCAGCTGAATGCAGCATTCACTTGGAGGATCTGCACTGGTCCTTTCTTTAGCACGTCGTGGGCTTTAAGTAGGGAAACCACAGTTCAAAGCTGTTGCTAAAGCTGTTACTCAGATGCAGGTTGAAGAATTTAATGTGTTTCTTTAAAATATAAACTAATTATTCCTCAATTATATTGATCACCATAGTAACCTACATTGATTGTATTTCCCAAGAAGTTGTTTAAAGCCATTTAGCTGGAAGAAATAAATGTTGTCAATTATTGATATATGAATGTAGCCTAATTATATTAACTGTGAAACATTTTTGTGCGATGAATATTTCTTCACACATGGTTGCTTCATATCATGGTCAATAATTAGTGTCAGTCATTTAGGGGAACTATAATTCTCAAATTTGAGAGGATTTCCACCCGCCCCCTGCCCCGACACAGTGGGTTTTATACAATGTTTTGAAATTATGTAGTTGGTTCTTTTTGGGCTATATGTATTTGCAATCTCGCTTGTCGTGAAAGACCATGTTTTAGTTTTGGCTAGTTTTGTTTTTCCCTTCAAATATATGTCTGTGCAGTTAGGACCCTTGTCTATGGAAGGTCTACGGAGGTTGTACACATGTTCAGTGCCTCTTGACTTGAGGGTGGATATTTGAGAGCCATTAAAAGATTTATTTCATCTATTTATTTTACAGCTATTAGTTAATTGGAAACATAGTTCCAGGATGTCACTTATTTAATATTCATTGTTTTCTTGTTGATAAGCTGAGAGGCGAATCAGCTCCTGACCCTCTGCTGTTCATAAATCTGCATTTTAAGGCAAATCAAGATAAGTGGCAATTTACTGTAAAACAGAGATCCAGAGATGGCTTATGAACTGCTCAGACATTTTTGACATGGGCAGAGCAGACTGGTAGTGGTGGCCTTGCCAGCCATCCCAAGCAAGCCATTCCTGCTTATCAGATAGGGGTTTCAGTTTGTTTGCCTAATATCCTGGCAGAAGCTAAGTCTCTGGGAGTCAAGAATTCCCTTAACTACAGTCCTGGGTGAGTATGAACAGCAGGTATTTTAAGTGTCTGAGTTGCTTTTGAATGAGAAACATCCTCACCCACTGTTTCTCTCATTGTCCTGAGGGCTCTGCCTGGGTCTGCATGGCATGCCCCATCTCAGCATGTATGTGGCTATGGATTCACTTAAGATATACATTCATATCCTCTTATTTAAGTGCAGCAATACATATTTTTAATGCACATAAAATCCCTGTCTAGCTGTTTATACATCCTGTTGATGTGTCACAACATCATTAGAAGTGTGGTATACTATTCAGATGCATTGCAGTTTCCAATTCTTGAAAGCATCTCAGAAGCCACTTGACAGCCAAAAAGAGGTAATTTACTCATAGCACCGTTTGAACGCATACTCAGTTCTGTCATTATTGTCCTATTGGAAGACCATAACTTCCCTGGCGTTACTGAGCTTGATCGCAAAGCTTCTGGAAGCTGCTAGTTAATTCCATGATGATAATTTCTCAATGGCTTTTGCACGTGCACTTGATTAATCGAACAGTTGCCTATTTGTTTAATTAATTAAACCAAGTGCTGTTTGAAGGCTGAAGGAGCAGCAGAGTGAGCAGCCTGTAATTGAGTGAAATGGGAATTCCACTTGAAAAACGGTTGTGGAACCAAATTCACTTCTGTGATCTTGAAATGCAGAGACTGCTCCAGTTGCTTATGTATGCAGCTCTTGTTCGTTAAGCTGAAATTGCACTGAGGATTGTCCTCTTTTGCTGTCATTAATTTTAATTTTTAAATTCCAAGTAAATTAAGTTCCTAACTTCAACACCTATTGAGAAGACCTCCTAAATACGAGCTAAAACTGCCCTCTGTTTCCAGCTATGCCTAACAAGCCACATATTAATGTGCTGTTTCCAGAAATCTGCAGTGAAAGCCAATGTATCTGGAAAAGAATTCGTCATGACTGCTCTATTTTTTTTTTTTTTCCTTTCGATACAGAATGTCGATTACAGTGTATTTACTGTTAGCTTTGCATTACCTCAGGTATGAGACTGTTGCCAGTTGCCTTGAGAATTTTTCGTGTTGCCTTATTTTCTTATTTTTACTCGTATCAGGAACTCATTGATCTTTAGTCTCTATGTAGTGCCTGCAGTAATGCATAAGAAGTACAGTAAGATGAAGGAGTCATGGTGTTGTGTATAGCATGATATTGTTTTTCTACATAATTTTAATCTAAATTGGAAGAGAAGAAGTATCTTCTTATGTCTTGGTCTTAACAATTTTTTGAAGGAACAGAACTGTGAGCTCCAGATTTTATTACTAGTGGTGGCTCGTTAGCCTGAAGAAGAAACCTAGATGCTGTGTGACGCACTCTAATGTGGCCGTAAGAGAAAAGAAAAAGGAGTTGGTAATAATTGGAGTGTATTTGGCCTAGAATAATTTTGAGACTGTGTGTGAGACCTAAGGCTACTTCATATACAGTCATTCTGAGCTTGTGCATCCTGTCAACAAGTGCATCAGTCCCGTAAGTGATCCAAGTATTCTTAGGCCTTTTAGTATTTAAACAGAACTCTCAAAGAAGGTGAGTAGTTTGGCTTCTGTGACAGATTTGCAGAATTGGCCTCTCTGGAGTGTTTTGAAGATCAGTGCTCAATCTTCAAGTTTATAGGATCTCTCCATCCCTGACTGCTCTCTGTGCACCTTCCTATAAAGAACACTAATTCTATTAGTTAGGTTTTAGAGTTCCTATTGCTTTTAAAAGTTAACTTGTTCTTCCCAGCCTTATGATTATTAGATGAGGTATATTTCCCAAAGTCTTCCAGGACTGCCTGGAAAATAAATAGCACATCTCAAGTGATAGACTAAGGACTGGAGAAACAGTTAGATTCCTCAAGCTGCCTGCTAGCTCACAAAATTGGACGTCTCGGAAGCACTGGAGAAATACCATTACTCTTCCAGAGTTAATGGTGAAGATCAGAAGCTTAGTAATGCAAATTGCACATCTGTGGCCATGTAAGTGAGAACCGTACATTAATCAGCTCATTATTCATAGAAGACTGTGTCGGTTAATGTGCTTTTGACTTAGTAGCCTCTTTGTGGTAGAAATCGTTATTTTGATTTGTGTTTGCATAATCCTCAGCATACACGATTCTGGATGAATAATGCTACTAAGAAATAATAAAGTAAGGAACAATAGCTTGAAAGAAAAAGAACGGCTTCTCTGTTTAATATGACTCTGTTTTTATAATCTTTGCAAGAGCGCATTCATATTGAAGAATTCGTATTGAAAAACGGGGAGTAGAACGAGTATTTTCAAGTATCTTTTAATAGAAACTTTCACAGTACTTCAGTTTTTAATGCCTTGAAGGAACAAGGTAGTACTCACAAGATTGCAAAGTCCTTGAGGTTAGGAAGGACCTCAAGCTGACATTTACTCATCTGTGCTGTGATCTTCGGCACCATGATCCAGAGCAGTAAAGTTAGGTATATCAACTGCTTCTGGGAAGTTTTTTAGTTAAAGGGAAGTTTTTAAGTTAGAGGGAAGTTTTAAGACCATAGTGATACTGGTGATACTGGTTGTATGATAAATTGCACCACTTTGAAAGTATTGGTTCAGAAACTGGCCGAGCATAACTGATGTCACCTGTGGGGACATGCTTACTTTTTCACAGTGCCGTATTGTATTTTTTAAAAAATAATTGCCATTCCTGTTGCAGCAGCTGACTGTGGCATACAGCTGACCTGCATGGTCTCACCCTTTTCTCTTTAATGGAAGAAGCTGGGCCCTTCTTTCAATGCTTTCTGTGAGCAGCATGTGTGCCTGCTGCGGCGCTGGCGCTGAGCAGTCTCCCAAGGCAGAGCGCTGTCACAAAGCAGCGGCTGCACGTGTGTTTATAAGGGTCTCTGATGGGCTTTCCTGGAGATCTCAGAGAAGCTGAAAAATAAAATGATAAGACTCCACTATGTGCAGCATAATTACAATTGTGTGTAGTTGTTTCGTAGATTCCCAAGGGCTTCAGGGAAGAGCCCTGGGGGGATGTGGTCAACTGAAGTAGCCAGTTCTGTCATGTGTAACTCGGCATGGGGTTTCTTAACCTGCTTTGTGGTCGTGCCTTGAGCTGGTGGGATGGCTGCAGAGGACCAGAGCCTATATGGGAGAGGAATCTCTCAACACTTTCAGCTGTTACAGTGGCTGTCAGAAAACATGAAAGAATATTCCTCTGATACTTAATTAAGCCTTGAGTCTTTGTAACGAAAACAGCAAACAATTAATTAAAGATTAAAAATTAACAGCGTGTCCTTTGTATAGTGATTTATATGCATAATTAATGCCGTAGCATTTTAAGGTGTTTGCCTGTCCTTTATAGTGCTATGTGAAAAATGGTGGCTTCACGGGGTGTTATGTAAATTAAACAGAGCATTAACATTTACTCCCCAGAACTGCTAGTACCCCTGGCGTAGGAGTTGCTCCCAGGTCCCCTCTGCTGTGTCTCACACACAGAACTATACTGTAATACATGCCCGTTTTAGCTAGATATAACAGAATAGCAAGGATTTGATACATACAATGTAGTATAGAGATGATACTTCATTTCAGGAAAATTGTTCTATGAAGTAAGGGAAATTCTTAAATGTGGGAACTGTAAGAAAAAGGATAGAGTAACATGGAAACTTATATTCTGGATCCAGAACAGTGTCTGTGCTCATTCATCCTTTTTTACTTGCAGAGCTTAACAATAGGTATGTGAAACTGTTCTTTTTGTAGAAAAGATCTTTCAAAAGATCTACCCAATAACTTGTCCTTTGTGATATAGCACATGTGCAACCTTTTTTACTGAAAATAGGAGAAAGATGCAACACAAAAGACCAGATTGTCCTGAGAATAACTTTCTGCAACTGATTGTGTTCTCAAACGCGAGGGAAAATTTGCATTGCTCAATTACCTGGCAGATTACAAAATGTGGAGAAATTGTATCATATCTTCCTTGCCAGCCCCCCAGCAGCCTGGCTAATAGATACCCTGTAGGCAGCCAAGTACTGAACAGTGAAGTGGGTCTGTTCAGGTGATGGGACTGCAGGGGTCTTTGGATGACTGTAACGCTGGACCCCACCGAGTGTTATGCAGGTAGCATAGTTCTGCTTGTGCTTATTTGCTTCTATGTCAATAAGTTTAAACTTTACCAGGGTGTCATATAATAACTATTAAATTTTATGTGACGCTATTAATTTCAGCAGTAATTGGCAATCTGGTAGAAAGGTAATTTCATCTATAGAGGCTGTGCTATTTTATGAGGATCTTTCTCACTATCCCTAAAAAAACACTAACAAAGGTTTGCTTTTAAAACATCTACGTATTCAGTAGTATTACTGTAAAACTAACAAAATAAATAATTGTGAAGCTGAGTGATAAACACTTTCTATCCATTACCTAAACTTTAATCAGGTTCTTAGATGACAGATCCTTCTACAAACTGCACTTCTGCCACCAGTGCCACGATCTTGCAGGGCCCTGGCCCCACTTGTGCTATTGCTAGTGCCCATGAGGTGTTCTGTTTTTTTTTTTTAACATGGAACATCTCCATGATTTGTGCACTTTGCACCAGAGGCGCATGGGTATGTAGCTGTAGCCTATGAGAAATTAACAGTTAGAAGATGAAAGAAAGAAAAAAGGTTTTTTCTTAATTTTCCTTCTTAGTGAGTGAAAATTAATTTGGACTTTAATAGTGACTTTGCTGATGAGGTATGGACCCTGAGAGCTAGTTTATGAATTAATTGAATATTGGATTAATTTCAAAGGCATAAGGAAAATGAATGCACTTTTTTTTCTACTAATAGTAGGAAGTTTTTGCACCTCGTTTGAACAGGATCTGGAGTTCTGTTAAACAGCTGCCCACTTCAGTGTGCATTTTAATACACAGTGTAATCAACTGAAGTGAATTACTTAACTTTTTCATCACTGATTTCCAAGTTCTTAAAAATGTAAAGTTAGTGCAGGGTTAATGTAAATGTTACTAGGTAATATCTTTAAAGTTGAATAATGTTTAATGCTCCAGTCCTGCATGTGTGTGAATTAGTAATGCTATTAGAAGTATTGCTGCAAATTACATTCAAGGAGAATTTACATTATATTATGGCTTAGTGTTCTTGCAGTGTAATCACAGTAAGTAAACTGTGGAAATACTTCTCAAGAGAATGCAGCTCCATAATCAAGTCTCGGAAGTACCTGTATACCAATGTGAGAATAACGTATGTCCAAACAGATTATGTAACGTAGGACATACTTTTGTTTTCACTGTAGAAATATTTGTGAGAAATGACTATAATGTGATTCTTTCACTGTAAGGAGTATTTGATGCCATCTGAACTGATTTCAGTTCTCAGTCTCGTCATTTGCTCAGTGAGAGAAGCGAAAGGTGCTTTAAGCAGGCAGCGTATTTTCCTGGAAATCAGAGTGGAGTTGCTCTGTACTTGGGAAGCAAACGGTTGCCTATTCAGAAGGTAGAGAGAGGAGAGCAGTACCACAGCTTGGGGAATTGAGTTTTGACAGGAATGTGAGCATTGCCTGGCTGCAAAGACAGAAACACAGGCTAAGAAGAAGCGAGTGCCCCAAGCATCCTGGCAGGACTGGCCGATTGAAGTGACTTGCGATGTCATTTAGCTGCAAAGCTGATGACATCTGGGAAAGGAGGAGGGAGTTACCTGACTGATGCAATAAATCATTTTCTTTTCATTGCAGTCCATGGATGCAGTCTGGATGAGGTAGAGCCTTTTGCCAAACTTGTTGACACGAGGGAGGTTTCTCGTGTGCTCTTTCCCCCTTATCCTCTTAACGCTAAGGAGAAATCAGCTGATCTCTATGAATCTGTTCAGCATGTTTTTGTTAGGTGTTTGGTGTTAGATGTTAAGTGTTTGGTAGTGTCTTTTTGGGAGAAATACCATACATAGAACTGCCCAATATTAGCTTTCAAATGGCTTTATGCCTACATGAATGCACACTGTATACAAAATATCAGGAATTTCTTATTGAAAAAAGTTCTCATAATCAGTTTTTATGTATAGCTTTTAAAAACTTACACTTGCCTAAGCTGTGGCTTAACTGCTGATAAACTTATTTTGCATGCGGTTTGTAACTGAGCTATATAAATTACTGTTGCACATTAGTTATTAACAACCACATTAACCTGTTGCGGATAAAATTGTGCATGTTATTGTCATTCGTATTTCATTGACATAAAGAGACCTCAGGCAGGGGAAAAGATGCTGTCAAAAGCGGTCTGAGCAAAGTATTGCCAACTTAGTATACTGAAAAATAGATTGAATGTTGTAAGATTTTTAGATAAGCAACACTTGATTTTTTTTCTTTTCCTTCAACTTTCAGTGATACATTGAAATCATATTTTCAGACTTCACTCTGTGACAGATAAGCCTGTAAAAACAAATAAGGAGTCTATTCCCACATGTTAAGATTTTCAAAGCTGATGCTTTAAGACAACAGAAATTATAAGACTTGCAATAAATCTCTGGGATTTACAATACTGTTCATCTTATGAGAGTCCATCGTATGGATTGAGTGGCAAGCTAATATTGAAAGTTAATTGCACAGAAAGTTGTTCACCTATAGCTGCTAGATCATAACATATTTCAGTCGATTAAACCCTGTCTCCCTTCCAGCGCACACATTGCTGTAAGGAGAACTGGACTCAGCCTTCATTGTAGTCTGAATGCAATAAAGCAGCTTGGCACTTGTATTTCCTCCGAGGGAGCCTCAGGCTGGGCGAGACCCCCTTCTGGCCCTTACTGTGTGCTGGGGTGTCTGTGGGATTGAGCGAGTCTCCATAGTTCAGCCTCCCATCCGCAACAGACTTGATAGCAGTCAAGCCTCAGAGTAGGCTTTTTTCTCCCCCTCCATCTCTGTTTCTCTTTTAAGTGCAAGTCTAACCTACCATCTGTGGATCTCCGTCAGTGGTACCCCCATATGGACCACTTTACAAAAGGAAGCACGTTTGCTGCCTGAAAGTGATGCTTCCTTGGTCTTCAGCACTTACAAAACCAAAGCCATGGTCCACTTGCATCTCTTGTGACTTCTTAGTGTCCTATAAGAAACTCTAAAAGCTCAAAATCTCATTCTCCCTGGGCCCCATGTCAGCCAGAATCTGGGGATGGCCTCATGCGTTGTTGCCTGCTGAGCTTCCAGTTCTTTCTGATTAGTTCATTACAAAATATTTCTTGGTTCCTGTTATGTTTATGGCTTCTGTGAGTTACATATTCCGTAATCAAGGAAGGAACGCAGCTAATGCATGTGCTAATTGCTTGCAGAGTCCTCCACGCATCAGCGTGAGGACCTCATCACCGCTAGCTGACACAGCAGCCTCCGTGGCTGGAGGTTTGAGTCTTTTAATTGAGGCGTGCAAAACTCCTTCTGAGAGCAGCCACTAGGTTCATAAACAGTATCCTGGACTTTATATAAGGCTTTACGTTAGATACACTTTGTATACATCTTTTCAGTGTGTTTCCTTGTTACCCAGAGGCAATCATCCAAACTTTGTCAGTCTTCAGCTGCTTATTACATGCTTTGAATTTCAAGGGACTCATTTTTGGTTCTGCTTGGGTGTGTGGAGGACTATGTATATCCTACCCAAAACCTCACTGAGCTATACTTTACTGTGCAGTCTCTGCTGCTTACTCCATCCCAAGGAATCACAATTCTGTAAAGTAAGTAATCATGCCTGTCCCTCATGATTGTGGCCTAACACCATTAATACTGACAGCACAGCTCTGGGAATCATTTGCTGGTTAAATTGAAGAGTCTGTCTGCTGGCTTAGCATTGACAGGTTGCAAAATATTTAATGTATTACTTCTTATTAAAAACACATTTCAGCCACAAACCCATTAGCAGATCTCAAAATCAAAATACATGCTCAGAATTCAGAAGCCCTGCCAATACCATGTTTTGAATATATTGCTTTTTCACAGTATTCTTCATCTGCGGGTAGTAATTCTTTATACGATCGTTTCTACCCTCATTTCTTGTGCATTTGTATGAAGGCAGACATGGAACGGGGGTGAAATGAACCCCTGGCCAAGTGCATAATCCCAGGGGACTGCAGCAGCTTCACAAAAGCAGTTTGTATTTTCTGTTTTTATACTAGAGAGTATCTCCAAAGCCAAAACTGCTGTGCTGCTAAAGGTAAACTGAAGGAAGGTGGAAGATGCCTAACCTTATAATAAGAAATGTTTGTTGAATAGAAAATGCACTGGCTATTTTTTAACTCCCAGTAGATGCTGAATATATTTGGGTGTGAGCATAGTAATTCAGGCATTTTTTTCTCTTACCTGAATAGCGTTGGTTTTGTATTTTTGTTGTGATCTATATTTGGACTGAAGCAGAGAGCTAGTCTTTTAAACACAATAATGTTGCTTTAGATAAATGAGATTGCCTTTTTTTTTTTTTTTTTTTTGTGATATTGAGTGTTTAAAATATCTGGTTAGTTCAAAGTCACCGGTGAATCATAGTTTAATTATATAGTGCAGTCGAGAGGCCACTTTAAGGAGGATGATGTGTTAAGTATGTTTCTCTCAATTATTGGATCTTCGTGTTATGTGTATTAACTGTAGATGAAATGCAATACATAGCTTGAGATTTCTATCACAAGTAAAATTTCATTTTGATTAGTAAGAATGATAGTTAAAATATTGTGGAACTTGCAAACAGTTCTTGTTTTTAAATTGGAGAGCTTTCAGCAAATGTCAAGTATTACTCTTAGGCGTGCTTTTAAGTTCCAATCAGTGAAGAGTATAATTGCTCACCAGAGAGTGAAGCAAATTACCTTCTCAGGCACAGCAGTTGCAAGGCCTGGTGAGCAGGAGGTGCCAGGGCCGGTGGTGACGCGCTGCAGAAGGCGAGGAAGGGATCCGCAGCACATCCCCTTGGAGGAGATGGTGCTAACCTTTGCGCCTCGTATCTGGAGGCCTCTTCAGATTAGTGGGACTCCTTCCAACGAGTGCTCACGCTTGAAAGTCAGCTGCGGAGGTTACAGCTGTTGACATTTGGATGAAAATGGCTTTTTTGGAAAAAAGCTGTGCCAGAGCAGGCTGTGATACTCGAAGCCTTGCTCTTTTTTGAAAAGAGGAGTAGTTACACACTGTGTTTTGGAAACCTGGGAGCTAATTTGTCCAGTTTCACACTGTAGGTTACTATTTATCTAGAACCTTGATTTTATTTATTGATTTATTTGGCTCTGTGTGCCACTCAGGTGGCAAGGACACTGATGAATACCATCAATTGTGTATGTGCCTGAGTTCTCTGCTATTTAATGGCAGATATAAGATAGGTCCAAAATCACTGTGATTTAGAAAGAAGTGGTTTGTCTTTGCTTTTAGGTACTTCCAGAAATCAGTCCATTTTCACTATGTTAGTTTTGAAAAGAATCTATTTTACTTGAGCAGTTCCAGGCATGCCCCTGGCGTGACATCCAAGGTAAAGATTGGAGATTTCCCGAAGGAAAGTGTAACACAGGGCTTAAATGTGTTGTCGCTATTTAAATAGTCATTAGACCAGATTCTGCTCTGTTCACAGATGCACATCCAGTCTTCCATATCCATGAACACACATCATCTGCTTTGACAAATGGTGCAATTTGAGAATTGAGCTTTCAACTTTTTCCTTCTGTTCAACCAGTTCACGTTTGTTTCAGAAATCTTAGGCATGATGATTTCTAAAGAAAACTTTGGGTGAATTTGCCCATTCACTTTTATCTTCAGCAGGAGTATCCTGTGAAAATCAGTAATATGTGCTTTGCTCCTATTTCCTAGGCATTTTCTGCTGCTTTATAGCATAATGACTTCTTCAATGGAACAGATTTTCAAGTTATCTTTCTGCTGGCACCTACATAATTTTACTGTATCCTCTTTGCTATTCATAAAATTTATAGCCCGGATTATCATCTGCTGAGATGTAAGAGAAGGGACATGCAGTTCTTGCACAGCAGGAGACATGAAGCACAAAAGATTAAGTTCAGGTTTCCGATCATGCTTTAAATAAAACACCATCATTCCCCTGCAGAAAAACAGGCGTTGCACTTGATCCAGTAACAGCAGCAGCAGTATTAACAACAGTGCCCTCGCTCAGCATTTGTAGTTGTTTTACAAATACTTGAAAGCTGTAGTGAATCTACCTGGCCGCTAAATGGCACTCTTGCCTTGGGAGAGCCTCAAGCAGCGGCAAGGTGCCTAGCCAAGGTAGAGGCATCACATACAAATGTGTATTTTCTTATTATCTAGTCTCCAAATCGTCTCTTGCCAATAAGAGCAAAGTGGCTTATTTATTCCCTTTTGCCGTTATTATGACTGGCAGAATCCAAACAGACTTTTGGTAGTGGCTTCAGTGTTGCTTTGATTGGTAGGTTTGTAAAACTGATTTCTGTAAAGAAACGTATGCATTATGTAAAAACAACAAAAAACAAGGGAGGGGAGGAGGAGGAACTATGGATTTTGATTGTAGTTTAGCATCGATTCATGTTAGGAATTTTGAAATACCTCTTCCCACTATGATTTTTGGTGCTTAACAAGAAGCATAGAGCCTATCTAGTGCAGACCTAAGTAAAGATTCCTCAGTTGGGGCTCTTTGGCTTTTGGAACCACTGTCTCTACGTGATGCTTCATTGTTCAATGGTGGTTGCTAGCTATGAAGCATCTAGAGTATTGCAGACTTCTTCCTTAGAGATGTCCTGTAAGTGGCCAGCTAACAGGCTTCTGTGTGTTGAGGAGATACCACCTGTGCAGTTGGAAAAATATTTTTCTGAGAAACTAAAGCCAAATATTTTTATTTTTAATTTTCTGATAAATGATCTAATTTTTCTTTCACTCCACTGAGCTCTATAGGAGAGCAATGTCACAGTCAGACTTGAAAATTATGGGGAAAGTAAAACTTGTTTAAGGAAAACAGTAGGAAGCTTCCAAAATACCTCAGACATTCTAACATGAATTCACTTGCTAGGAAAGGCCATATACTTAGAAACGCTAGTTTACAGGGCAGGATATCTGAAACAGCCACAAGCCCACCCTTGGACTGCAACCTTGAGCAACCTGCTTTTGGGCTGTGCTTCTAGATGAGGTCCTTCATTCAGTCAGCCAGGTCTCCTAAATATCAAAGCACTTATTCTTTACTTAGTTCTACTCCCAGCGAATATTATGATATATATTTGTATAACATGGATCTTTCAGAAAGTCTGGGATTGTGTTTCGGATTTTTGCAGAGGCTTCATACTGAATTCCTGATTTCCTATGAATGAAATTTCAGAATACATTTCAGAAATATATGGATCGGCTGCGCGTTTTGTTTCTGGGGGGGGACAGGGGGAGGGGTTGACTTTGTCCATATTCAAACATTTTTATTAGAACCAGCCAGCCTATTTGCTCTTCTAGGCTGCTCAGATGAGGCTGCTCTTATCATTTTGACCCTAACCCTTTCCGCCAGCTGTGCAGTAATCTATTTCTATTTTGATTTATTTTTCTTTGAAGTAAAATAACTCTATGTCAAAACTTAGATTTCAACCTCTATTTTTTTAATAGTGAAAATCCTTAAAAAAGTGTGAAGATGCATAAATGTAATCAATTGCTTTATCACTTTTCAGAAAGTGATGCATATGTTGTTTGGCATATGGATCAATATGTCATTCTGAAAATTATGGAAAAAATATGCTGTTATTTTGACCTCTTTACTGAAGAACTCAGATCACTTACTAATCTGAGATAGCAGTGATCTTCACCAAGACTTTGCAATGGGATAAGACAGGAATAGTAAATCATTGCTATGCTTTTAGAAGAACTGCAGCCTGTACTGTACCACGTCAGATCAGATGACTGTAATAATTTCATTTGGCCTGGAAATCTGGTAACTTATACCTGAGAAACACTAAGTAGAGCACAGTCTACAAGGTGTGTTAACGGACACAATTCTAAAAGTGCTACTATGATGAATGGGCCAGCAGTTTTATTCCTCTTCACAGTTTTCTCCTTGGCATGGGAGACTTCAGTGTTCCCTTTCCACACCTGCTACTGAGGCTTCTTGTTACTTAGCAAACTCATGTATTGATTTCCGTGGTGTTACATGGAAAGCTGTATAAGGGGCCAGGAAAAATCATATTCTAGCTGCCTTTTAGACTCTATCTCTTTCTTGCTCTCACAACATACAAGCTTCATAGACCGATCCTGTGGATGTGCAAGTGTTTTTCTTCGGCACACAGATTTTACTGGTGAGCATATATGGCTGTGTTATGTGGTATGGCCTTTTGTGTCTCATTCCATGATTTAATCTGCTGTTTAGTCTTGCTGTTTTCTCTCTTGGTTCAGAGGTGCCTTAATAGATAATCACAATACTGTCCTCCCATTCCAGTTGCTGCTGCTGAGATGGTGGATTAGAGGCAGGCTCTACCTGTTTGCTGTGTTTCTTCCCTGATTTGATGTTGCACTGCTGGGATAAGGCAGTCTTAGCAGATTACCCACGGTTGCTTGAGTGCAAGATTGTCAGCTGCTTGCAGAAACTTGAGAGTTGTCTTGGCTTTCCTGCAAGTGCACCGGCCAGGCTGTGCTTTTAGCCCAGGAAAGGCCGGCATCTGCTCCAAGTGCAGTCCAAAATGTAGTATGGAGTTGACTTTCCCCAAAAAACTTTTTATTTTTTGAATAGAGTGATTTTATTTAGTATATGTTGTTGTGGTTTTATTAAATAATATCAAAAACCTGGATATGATTTGGATGATTTTAGTTCGAAGAGAAACAAAATAAAACCTCAGTACTGGGTAAGTACACAGAGGCCTTGAAGCTTCTCCAGGGAGATTTGCAAATATCAAAGTTGTTAACTAAGCAAGGTTCCGTGGCTGGGGCAGTTTTCATCATTAAAGAAAAACTCCCCCAAGATCTAGAAAAAGAAAAATAAATAAAACCCATCCTTAGAGTGGGAAAAAAAGTGAAACATATTGTATGTGTATTATTATAAAGGAAGAAGTTTCTTTTCCGGAGAAAAGAACCCACATTTTCTTCATGCCTTCTCTAATCATTTCAATGTCTGATGTAAGTTTCTATTAGACACAATGGGAATGACTTACACAAAGAAAAAAAAACAAAAAAAAACCAACAACAACAACAAAAAAGGAGAGTTTGGAATAGCTGTGACAAATAGCCTGTAGGGATTGCTCACCGAGCTGTGTGTCACTGGAGGTGACAAAGCCTGTCATTCTGTGTCAGAGAAGACACACAGCTCCATTTGCAATCGTACCTGGCTGTCCTGCTAGCTGGTACCAATACGTTTGTAGCAGAATGCCAAACAGCCTCGTGCTACTTTTCTTACGAAACAAATATATCTCATATCATTTCCCCTGTGAGTTTTTCTCCTTAGAAATCGCAAGCGGGAAGAGCTGACGTTGTGATTTTATTTACTAACTTTCTTGGACAGCTGTGCTTTTGGAGGTTTGTTTATGCATTAATTACTTTAAATGAGTTTCTTATGATTATAACCATTCCATACAAACAGCAATAAATTAATTTTACTTGTCTGCCAGTCTCTTTCTTTAGCTAGGCCAAGAATTGTATTTGAAGCCAAGAGACTGTGCACCTGAAGTACTCGCTATTGAGCTTTACTGTTGGTAAATGACAGGGGAGGATGTTGTTGTTAAAGCAGCTGTTCCTTTGGGCTCTTGTACTGTGCCTCCAGAAATGCCCTGCAGGAGTTTTCATACTATGCCTGTTAATATGCTGGTGTCACCTGCTCTTCTGTTCCTCTGCTGCCCTTCTTGAAGGCATCACGTTGCCCAAGTAGAAACGCCAACTTAAGCATGATCACCAAATGAAACTAAGTCTATCTTTCTGGGCTGAAAAGGGACCTTGGAGACAGCCTGTTCTTGGCTGGGTAAAGTCCCTGTTAGGAGTTTTTCTGGAAGGAGAGAGGTAAGGATTGCACTGTTTCTGGTAACTTCCCAGAACTGCCAGGGCAGCTTTAGGCTTCCATCTAGAAAGAGTATTTTCAATAACACTTTTCGCATTTGTTTGGGAACAATGAAGGTTTGGGCTTTGCTTCCTTCTTCCATCAGCAAGGGCTGATTTTTATTTTGCAGTTCAAAGTAGGCAGAGAAATGCATCTTGGCCCTGTTGTGTGGCAGGAACACGGCCCTATGAATCCATAGGTCTCCATGTGACAGCCCAGCGCGCTGCTCCAGGCCACCCTGCAGCCAGCCCAGCACTTCCTCCAGCCATTCTTCAGCCATAGGTCAGGACCAAGCTGCAGCAACCCCATAGCTGGAGTGATCCCAGAGAAAAACACCGCTTATATCCACTGGTTTCATGCTTCTGGAGATCCTTAGCAGGGACATTTTCTGCTGAAGAGATCTTACTACTACTTTTACTGCAGGAACCTTGTCCTGTTCAATAGTCCTTTCCTGCTAGCAATCCTGACTAGGTGTGTTGAATCAAGAGATGCAGAGAGCCTTGATTGCCCTGCAGAGCCTCGCTTGGTCCCTGTGATTGCCCTGAGGAGCCTCACCTGGCTCTCTGGGAGTCCAGGGCTCCATTTTCCCTCAGGCTAAGGGGCTGGTAGGACCTAGGCTATGACTATCGGTTCTGTTCCTGCTCTACCTCAGTTGGTGCCCTGCTGCCAGCGGGCCCCTTGCTATGAGCCCGGCTTGCTCTAGCCCTCAATGAACTCTGTGGCCATCCTGTGCACCATAGCGTTTGGCCTTCCAGAGCTGCTCTTGGGCTATGGGGAAGTCACCAGGGCTGCCCCTGCTCCTGGCTGGCCCCCAAATGCGATAAATTCTTGTAACGCATCCTATTCCTTGATTGCATCTCTGTGATGTTTCTATTCCACTAATCTGCTATAAACAGGAAGGTTGGAAAGCTATGGTCTGTTGCATATGCTCATGTTTATATTTTTTGGCATAACAGGTTTTGTAAGGATGTCTTTGTGATTGTAGTGTAAATGAAAATCTTTCCAAAAACTTCATAGTTTTTCTTGAAACGAGAAGGCTGAACTCTGCTACGTTGTGGCAAAGGCGCACAGTGATTGCTGCCATTGAAATTGATGGGCTGTAGCTTGGTGTGCCTTAGCGTATCACAACAAAACAGTCTCTCTTTTATTTTTTTTTCCTTTTTTTAATGACTTTGTAAATTGATCCTGTTTTCTTCAAAACAAAAATAGCTTAATGGAATACACAAAGCAGATGTGTCAATTGTTTTGTCTTTGCTTTTGCCATTGAGACGATGGGGTTGCAGGCCCTGGTTGCCTTGGCTCCCAGCTGAGGCTTTGCAGCTTGAAATAAGGAGATATTCAAAATACTTTTTTCAATATAGCTTGTAAAGAGACTTAAAGATTCTATTTGAAAAGTATGCAAGTTAGAGACCTGATGTACAGTGTTTTCTATATATTCACGCTTAGTATTATTACTAACAAATCATGAGATGATTATTAAAACGCTATTACACTGATTACCTAATGAGGCATTTTTAGCAAGTATAGGGAGTTTATTGTAGTAAAATCATGTTTTATGAAGAGCCAAGTGGGCTTTAAAAAAATAAATACAGTTTAGTAATCAGAATTAATAGGATCTTGGGCAGATGGCATGAACTTCATGCTCTGTTGCAGATGTACGTATGATCCTTTTGCTCCATCTTGGGAGTAGAGGTTGTTGTTTTGGTCCAAATACCTGTAATCCATTAGTGCAGTGAGATCTTGGTTCGTGGTGCTGCAGTGATGCCTAGAAATATGCCTGTTTTTTAGGCTAAAGGTACTTGTGCATCCGTAGTGTTCTGTGAAGCAGCGATATTGATAGGAATAGGGATCACAGCTGTTCCATAGGCTAGACCCAAGTGTGGCCAACATCTTGTCCAAGTGAGTATGCGGAGGATAGCTACTTGGTCATTAAAATACAAGTTCTCCTTCATATCTCTTGCCAAACGCTGCTAACCAATTAGATGTAGAATATGCTTTTATTTTATGCTTAAGATTGGTGTTTGAATTCTTGCATTTGTGTAGATACATATATATATATATATATATATATATATATATATATAACATAAAAAAGTTATCTTTAAATAGTTTCCTTAGGTTTAGATATACTTAGAATGTTTTAAGTATCAAGCATTTACAGCTGAAAAAACTAACCTGGTTTTACAGTGACCATAGTTTTTGCCAGTCTTACTCAGATTTTTCTGGCCTATGAAGATGATGATGGATAAAGAATCAAGGCAGATCTGTAAAACCATGAATGGGGTGAAGAAAATGAAGGCAGAATTGTGTCCTGTCTTTCCTAATTAAAAAAAAAAAAAAAAAAAAAAAAAAAAAAGAGGTAAATCAAAATAGTTGGTGGCAACTAATTCAAATGCTTCTTGACATAACATACAGTTAAGTTTTTAAAATTTGCAGGATGTTGGAGGTGATAAATGTTTCTATAGGTATAAAAGAGAGGCTTAATTACAGTTGATCTGTCAATATGATATGAGAAGTGGCCACTAGTGTCATCATTATGTGGGTGATTTTTTTTTATTGATGAGTGCTTCCATCATTTATCATCTTTGTAAAATGATGAGATGACCAAGGTCCAAGCATTTTCCGTCTATTAATGATTGGTACGAGCTGCTGCTTTTAGTTTAATTTCTCATGGAGGAGAAGTTCATAGGCCTGAATTTCATGTACAGCTATTACCAAATGATTGCAGTGGCAAATCAATTAACTCGGAATACAAATGCAAGGGTGCAAATGATGTACCCTAGAATTGCTAGTGTTTTGAAGAGTTACTTGTCCTCTGAGTAATGCTGAGCTACGTAGCTCCCACAGTTGGGTTGCAGCATCAAGGAGGCGAAGCAAATAAGCCCGTGCAGACTTTTTGAACACTACGAAAGAGGCAGGAGTTGTAAGAAGCAGGTACCATGTAATTCATTTGCCAGTAGTAGCAACAGTTACAGGGCCAGTATATAATTTGCATTTGTGACGATGCTGCGTTTAGGAGTTGGGCCTGTGGTTTTATTGCTGAATTGTTACAGCAAGCCCTTTGAGGAATGTGAGCATACAGGCTCCTCTTCAGCATTCATTTAGCCAACCCTGTGAAATGTAGTTGTTTGAGGGACAAGAGGAGCTCAATAACTTTTGCACTAGTAACTAATAAAAATGGTGATACCTTTAGTTCCCCCCATGCCTTTTTTCCACAAAGGTCCTCATAAGATCTAAAATCAGGGAGTAGAAAAATTGGGCCTTTTATTACGACTAACTTTTTTTTTCTTTTTCCTTTTTTTTTTTTTTTTTTTTAAACAAGATGGTCAAAAATGGTTTTCATTCAAAGTACCCCAGCCTTTTGCGTGGTTTGAATGAGACCAGCAGTCTCCTTGCAGTCTTAAGATTTAGTAACATAGAATTCAAAGATTTTTTTTGTGTGTGTCTGAGGCTGAAAATGACGTTATGGAAGTGGAATTGGACACTGGGTTTTGTGGTTGTGTTTGATGCACGTGATGAGCATTAAGAACCACCGTTTAAACCCATCTTTGTTAATTCAACTGTGGTTCTTAAGTCTGGGGATTTTATGGGGAAAACCAGACGATAGGTCTGTGCTGTGAGAGAGGGATGACAGATTTTTTTAAAAAACAGCTATTTATAAGATGCAATAATATAAAGCTTCCTAGGAAAATGATGGTGCAATCTAAAAATTATAGTGGTGTGGCTTGGAAAATTTTTGCTACTTGAACTAGATGGTCTTGGCACTGTGTTGGAACTTCTCTACCATTTTGCAAGTTGGCTCCGTGCAAGTAAACTGTAGGAACTGAAAACTAACAAAAAATCAATGATACATGAAATCCCAAATACCTCTCTCAAGTCAGACCAGAACGTCTTGAAATTTTAAGATTACTTTTTGGATGTTTTCCCCCTTGTGTTTTCATTAACTTGAGTGAGAACTGAAACTGTTAAGTGACAAACTGTTTATTAGAGCTTCATCTCCTTTTGTTTTCTTTCTTTTTTGATTTGGGGAGAAATGACGATGATGTGTGAAATCTGGGAGAAATACTGTTACTAAGAGAATCTCCAAACTGATAGTAAAGGCTAGAGAGATTTGATTGAGCTGCCAGTATTTTTGATGCCTGTAAACATTCCGAACTCTTGAGGTTTGCCTCTCTCCTTCAGGGGGTATTGTCTAGAATTATTAAGAACATCTTTGGAGAACAAGTCATGTGCTTTAGAAAAAAAAGAAAAAAAACAATTCTTAAGTTTAATTCAAATATGGCCTAATTTAGAAAATATATGATAAAATTGAGTAATATGTAAAAAGCTAGCATACAATAACTGGAAAAGGTGAAGTGTATGAGGAAAAACTGAAGAGAAAATGAACAACTGAGGTTTCTTTTGGTGAAACAGGCTATTAAGACAGCCTGCACAGCAATCCTCTTCAGTCAATTCTAAATGTCTCTAGAAATAAATGAGTGTAAATCTTCAAAACCTGTCTAAATAAAGCACAATTTTTATTTGAGATGCCAGAATTAATGCACTAGATTTCAAGATGCTGTCTTAGGAACTCCTTTTAGTATCGGTAGCTCCTGGAAGGATAGCTTGAATTGTATGTTTAAAATGTTCCTTTTACTTTCTTCACCTCTTCATTCCTTTTCCTAAATATCAGAATAATATATCTGAAGAAATTTGCAGTATAACCCCTCTCTCTCTCTGCAACCGATACGATGGAAAGTCATCAAATTTAAAAGAAATGCATGATTGATACTTTGGATCCAGATATTGCTCTGAGGGTTTTAGTTTAGCATCTTCCATTCTCCTACTTGATTGTCTATCTTTATAGAAGAAGAAACAGAAGCTTTTGGTAGGAAGCAGCAGTTGTTTCTGCAGTTGTTCTGTATCTTGAATAATGCTAGTTGGTTATTTTAATCTTAATGGTTAGAAGTGCAAATTCTTCTAATTGTTAGAATTTGCATTTTGCTTGTTCGAAGCTACGAATACTTTGTTGTTGTGGGCTGCCTGTGTCATGAAATGCTTCTTGTTCCACTGTATACCACATATGAATGTTTCCCTTCTGTTTTTCCTGAATTGTGTATTACTTGCTATTAATTTCACCAAATGATCTTTGGTATCATACATCAAAGACTTTCTTTTTCCTAGCGAATAGCGATAACCAGATTTCATTTCATAAAAAAAAAAAAAAAAGTATAGTATAACAAGGTATTGTTACAGTAGATGCTAGAGATCTTACCCTTAGAGCTTAAAATCTTTTTATTCTCCATATGTGCTTTTTATATTCAGTGGCTCTTGAAGGTTGCTTACGGGCTCCACTGTTCAGTTGATAGTTGATTTAACTTGAAGTAACTGTGAAATTAGCCATTCTCTAGCTGTTCTTCAAAGAAACATAAAAAGGGAACAAAAAATAAAGTTTTTGTCTCCAAATGCATACATGTATTTTGATAACAAATTATATTCTGGGAATACTTAAACCAATTATGCTTGGTCTAAGTCAGGTCTCCTTAAATATATGAGGTATCTGTAAACCAGTTGGCAGTGCAAGACAACAAACTGCATTACACTGTAAACTGCAGTATCTGGGGGAAGAATTAGGCAGCTTTTAGAAGCAGTGCTGATGTCTCAAAATACCATTATGTGAAGTTAGTCCATTCATTTTTATTCTTTCCGTAGAATTTTCTTATATATGACTTGATACATTCTGCCCCTATTTTACTAAGAGAAATGTATAAGTAGTAATACAAAGCTAAGATGTTCCTATACTTGTATTATTTCACTACAATTATTGGCTACTTACATAGTGCTTAAATTAGGAATAAAGGAGATGTGACTACTGAATATCATCTCACTTACATGGGAATTACCTATTCTTTCCAAAGAAACTCCCTGTGTAACATACTCTGTGACAATAAATATTATTGTCTCACATTTAAAGGAATTGCTACAATTAGTGTAAATGAGCTCATGCTTTAGTTAAGTGCAGCTTGTTGTTGTTGTTTGGTTTTTCCCCGTGTTTGGAGAAGTATGCAGCAGGAAATGTCCTCGGGAAGCTCTAGATTCAACACGTACTGAAAGGTTGGGTGCCATTGTGAAAATAGAGCAGATGGATTGGAAAAGCATTGGTTGTTACTGTCTCTTTTACAAACAATTAAAAGAACATTTGTCTCTTTTTTCCCTCCTGCTAATGGAGTGATATTGGGATTTTTATGATAAACAGGTCAAGTGAGAGAGAATAGGTAACCATCATCTCAGGAAGTGGCTGTTAATTATAAATAAATAGTAACCCGAATTGCCCTGTTCTCTCCTGGCAGACCTCTCCCTGATGCGTAGATGTTGGTTCCCTCATTTGTGGAGAGAGCTGTCGTCCCGTGTGACCACGGGAGCTGGGCTCTGCCTCTTGAGGCAATATATACTAATGTGGTGGTAGCTCAGCTTCATGAGGCATTTTTTATTATTACTTAGTTATCTTTTGTTCTATCTGGAAAACAGAGGTTAAGGAAGTGCTGGACTAAGGTAGTGATCTCATGCAATACATGCACTTAGCACATATGGTATTTTGGGGGCACTTTTCAAATGCAGAGGCATTTGCTTGTACTGTCCCCCTGCATGTTTGCTAGTGATTAGATTAAACGCGTTTCACTTGGCTTACTGGGTTCCTACTGTAAGGCGAAGGGCACATTTCTTATTCATAGACTGAAGGAAAACACAGCATGGAGTTGAGTAAATGGAAAAACTAGATGAATGACGATAATCAGGTTTTTCGCAAACTTTGTTTTGTGGTAGCCAAGAAGAATACAATAAAATTAACCTGGTAAAAAAACATTTGATAGGATCTATCATATTTAAACTCCACCAGCAGTACTGGAGGGGAAATCTAACCAAGCTGAGGATACAGAGGATAAAGGGGCAGTCAGTCAGCAGCTATGGAAACGTACTCCTCGCAGGTTCAAAACGTCAGTTCTCCTTTTGTCCATAAAGCACAGGGATATGTTCAGAGAGCAGACTCAGTCAGCAAGGCATTGAGCTGCCTCGCACGCGGCCCTCCAGTGAGTGCTCAAGCCTGGGGCAGCTCTTCGCACTGGTGACTTCTATGCATACCAACTTGTATAATGAAAAATAGTGCTGTTTGTTTGTTTGTTTGTTTGTTTCCTGTCTTTTTTACAAACTTGTTTTGCAAGGCTAAATTTTGATGATCTTGCTGTCTGTTCAAGTTGTAACCTGGAGAGGATTTAGGTTAAAAGGGAGAATTCCTCAGGGTATTTGTTTGGTATTCCAAAGTTTGTAATGTTTTTGGAATTTAAGAGACTCAGATGATTAGTACAGTAGGTGGACATCAGTCATTTATTTATTTATTGGTGAAATGCGGGCCAACAGTACCTAAAAAGTGCAGATATAGAAAAGCAGCTACATTTAAGAGAATCTTCACATGGAGAGTGACAAACCAGATGGGCTTTATAAGCAGAGCAGTGCCCATCACATCTATGTTAAATATGAGGGTTGTTATTCCACCTTCAAGCATGTTCTCATGACTTGAGTGAAGGCTGTGAGCAGATAGTAAGAGAATACACTCCAATGGATGAAAATTACTTGCTGCTATATTGTTACTATTTCATGACATTTTGGTTAATTATCCCATAATGACTTGTGGCTGTGGGCACAGAGACTTGAGATAAAAAGGAGGAATGGCAGTGGCTTTAAAAGGCCATACCAGAAGGGATTCCTGTCTGGAAGAGAAGGATAATAAACTCATTGAGCTCAGCTGGCACCAGGACTTCTTGGTGGTTCTTGGCTATAAGCGAGGGGATTGCTCAGCCCCCAGATAGCAGTGGTCAGTAAGCAAAAGCCGTTCAGAATATTGCTTCTTCATGTGAAATCCCTGTAAGGGGTGAGAGGCTGCCTGGGCTGTCTTGTTCAGTGCTTTATCCTTCTTGGGAGCTGCTCAAATGCATAGTGGGTGGCACAGGCAAGATCCTGCCCTATGTGGCTTTCATAGTTGCAAGACATTCTGCAAGTTGTCAGTTAATAACTAAATCTTCAAGTGGTACCACCGATCTCTTATTTTCAAGAGAAATGCCTGTTTGCTTTATGCTCTCTCTCTTTTTAATTGGTGTTTGAGACTTGTCTAGTGCCAATATTGTATTTCATTACCTGAATGCTAACCTATCTTTTTACAAATTCCACTGTAAGTCAAGAGTCAGGTAGATCTGAAGCTTGTCATTTGCACTTACTGAGTCAGTGGCTGTAATGAAAAGATACTAATTTGCACATACAGGCTATGGGAGATGCTGTCACTGACTTGCTTGGTGCCCCCCAAACAGCATCTTGCAGATGTGAGGTGTGTTGGTTGCACATAACGTTTGCTTTGGGATGAAACTCACCTAAAACTCGTATTTTTATTATCTATTCTCACTAGCTTAGCTGTGTTTTGCATAGTGTCCTCTTTTTTTTTTTTTTTAAAGTAGTAAGTTGTAACATTTATCACAGTCATAGGCTACTCTGCAACATACTAAGGTCTTGAGTGTAACTGTGGTTTGGAGATAGAAATTTGAGAGCAACCAAGTTAGGAATAATACTTCCAAAGAAAGCAGGAGGTGATGTTGCTGTACTGATTAGTTTGTGTCAGTAGTATTTAACCACAGCAGCATCAGCAGTGCTGGGGAAAATCAAATGTATTAAACATAACTACTTGTACTCCATGAAAAGATTTTCCTCCCCTCAGAACGGCTCAGACGTGCTTTGAAAGTGTGAACCCCCTGCAAGCGTCAGGCCTTTGTGCAAATATCCACACAACTTCTGACCTTTTCCTTTACATTTGCTCTGTAGTTGCTGTAAAGCATGAGTTTTTCACTCCAGGGTGCTTGTCTGGCATGTAGGGTCTGGTAGATGTTGGCTGAATTTGTACTCGGTGCTATTTGAGTGCTTGGGGTAAAATGCCATAGTGTTAACCTTGTTGAGTGATTGGGCTTGGCACTCAGTGGCAGTAGCAGGCATGAAGCTTCACCCTAGAATTTTACTAGAGGAGAATCCTCTTTGCAAAAGATTGGTTGCCCTTAGGGACCGAGGAGGAGGCAGGAAGGTCAGCAAAGCATCGGAGACCACTTTTCCTGGGGCAATTGCCCCAGCTCAATGCTCCCAGCTGTCACAACTTGCTTGAATGCAGGCGCTGAGAAAGTAGGTTCTCTCTGAGTTGGAGCCACTGGCAAGGTGTGGTGGCCAGTCCTGTTCTCTTGCCTGTTGCTGGCTGTATATATGCATATGTGCACCATATAATAGCTTTACATGTTACACATATAAGCTTTTGTGCACCTTTCTGCCCAAAGCATGGGTCACCACACTCATTCTTGCTTATGTGCAACATATATAGTCTGACAAATGTATAATAAAAGAAGCTGTGGTGGTTTGTACGATACAACTGGCTCATAAATGTGGCTTGGTCTTTTAAGGAAATCTATAGCTTCAAAATATGCAACAATGAGTGATGACTACTTAAGTGCTAAATTACTGGTACTTGCAATGTAAATTTTAGAATATAAATATATGATATATAGAGAGACTATGTGTATCTCTGTGTGTGTATATATATAAATTTTAACAAGCAGAGGTGTATCTTTGGAAGTCAGGTGGGTTTGGGAATTCATTTGTTAGTACTAATTGGGTCAGATTCTCAGCTGAGAAAAATGATTGTTCTTCCTGATCTAAATATCAGCTGAGTGATATCATCCAACATGGTGATTCATAAATAGTTCATAGGAAGGGAAAGCATGAATCCACATATCGGATGCCACCCCAGGCCATTTGGATTTGGTTGTCTTTGGACTAAAATGAAATGTAATGGTTTTAGTCTAAGAGCCTGGCTGATAAAACTTTTTTGAGTTTCTTACCAAGTCTGAATATCTAAGAGTGGGAGGCTCATCTGAAAAGCGCCTTTGCTTTCCACTCTTGCTTTTAATTTGCGACGAAAACAAACAAACAAAAAAAAGCAAATGAAAACAAACAAAAAATGCATCCTACTCTGATATTAGTTGTGAAAGTGTGAGTCATTTTAGGACTTGGGCACATGAGTGAATTGAGTAGACTGATGTCATATCTTGTGGGAGCTAAATGTCAGTGAGTGATGATGGGCACATCAGTCTATAACAGAAACGTGCCGGCAAACGCTTTAGGAAATGTGAAAAACAATGGAGCTTTCATTGCAGGAGACCATAGCAAAGTCTGATAAATCATTTGCCATTTTATATACTGTAATAGAACTTGATTGTATGTTTTGCTTTTAACAAACATTTAAAATACACATGGAGCTCACTTTTTAACCATGAGATTTTTCTCTCTGCAGTTTGCCGCGAAGACTCATATCAGTCAATAGTCTCATGTGCTGCTGTAGTACTTACCCCTGTAGAACCGACAGCGGATATAAGGAAGAAAGAACAGACCAAGATGACAGACGTGTCTAAACAGTGAGTTATTGCATCAAATAAGATAATTGCAAATGCAATTTTAACACCAACCTGGATTCTTTCTTGTGTGCATGCATGTGCACTTCTCTTGCTCTTTAGACTTGCTTTTGTTGTTAGCCTGGCTTCTCCATGGCTTTTGGTAATGAGGTGCACAGAGGGAATAGGCATTTATCCACCGAGAAAATGACTCATTAACAGGCTTAATGAGATTATTCTTTTTGTATAAATAGTTCTTTTATTCTTGCACATGCCTTCCGGTTAGCAGTTGATTTTTATAAAAAACATCATTTCTAAATGCTCATTTTTGTTTTACTGCGGTGATATGGGGTATGATGACAGCTTCAGAAGTGTGATAATGGTCTTCCAAGCCTATATTTAATAGGCTGTAATTTCATATCTTCCCCTGTTGCATTAGAGGAGAATCATGACCACTGTGAGTAGTATCAGGTATCTTGCAATACCAGGCAAGATGGTGGTTTCTTAACAAATATGTGTGTATATATAGAGAGGGAGAGAGAGAGATGGATAATTCTCTATAACGTTTTTTCTTCCATGAAAAGAAAGGAAAAGCATAACAGTAATAGGCTTTTTTTTTTTTTTTTTTTTTTTTTTTTAAAGCATAAATTCTTTTTAAATGTAGCTATCAACAGCAGTATCATCAGTTACTTACTAGCTATAATGGGGTATACACTTAAGGTATGAAGTCCATACGCATCTAGCCTTGGTACAAGTATGTGGTTTAAGCCTGTATCTAACCTCACTATCTGTTTCAGTCGGGTGACAAACTGCCTCTTACCGGTCTATCTGTATCCAAAGGTTTAAATTTTTTTTTTTTTTTTTTGGTCAGTCATCTAGTTCTTCTTAGAATGACAATGTTTGAAACACTCTTAATATCTAATTGCTTGTCTGTACTGGTGTGACTTGAGACTGTATGGCTTTTTGAAGGCGAAGAATTTTGAAAGGCAAAAGGCCCCAAAATGTTATATGAAAATCCTTCTTTTATTGCCTGTTTTCCACTGAAAGACAAACATGAACTGCTGCTTGATTTTCTCCTGTCAGCAGCTTCAGCATTTCATAATCCTTTATGAAGTAAAGATAGAGTAATTCTGTGTGTCTCGCATGTGCTTAAGCACTTGAATGATGCCACCTCCTAGATTTAATTTATTTCTTTGCATCTTACTGATATTAGCAAGTATGTTCATCCACTTTTTCAGGGTCTGTTTGTTTATTTAAAGCCACATTGGTAATATGTTCTGAGCATGTACTCAGATAAGTTATACTTATCTCATGCACTCAGAGGTTTCAGAAACATGCTCTGACTTCTGCTCCTTTTCCAGTTTGTTGCTCATGTAAGTCTTTGTGATTCTTTTAAAAAGAAAACAAGTTTGTGCTTTGAATTTCACATAGAACAACATCGCTACATTAACATCTTGAGACCAGCATTTCTTACAAATATGAGAACAATGAAATGTGTTTACATGTTGTTTGAACAGGAATGGAGTAAATTTTGAGTATGCTTCCTGTAAACTTTCAAAGCAGTTGTAGGGGGATTATAGCATACTAAATCAAGATCTGTGGACCACTCTGTACAGATCTTCATGTTATAATTATTGGCATTCCTAATAAACTTCCCTGAAAGTAATATTGATGCTTTGATTTGTATGTATGTGTTTAGTTTTGTGCGTTTCAATGTTTCTGTTCTGTATGTTCCCGGAACTATGAATATGACAAGAGACCAGCTCTCCAGCAAGTAAGTCTTGGGAAAAGAACATTGCTGACTAAGGGCCTTGAACAGAATATGGTTAGAGTAAGAAGTGCTTTCTAAAGGAAACAGTATATAATCAAATACTGATAAAATGCCTATTAATGATAAGACAACAAATAGCTATGAATAACTAAAGAACAAGCTTATGAATGAAGCTTGAGGGAAAAAGAGTCTTTAGGATCAATTGTATTATATTTGACTAATGAGGTTATTTTGTTGTCGTAAGAAACTCTTTAGTGTTTTTAAAGAATGTACTGTATTTGCTTAATGTAATTTTACTCAAGTAGCAAATAAACATGCCAGAAGTGATAGCAGCAAAGCTTAATGATTCTTTGAAGTGTCAGTAATTAGGTATTATCAGGATTGGAGGAATAAAAGACTGATTTATTTACTTTTTTTCCTGTATTTTGCCTTGAAGTTCATAAACATTTCATGAGAAAGCAATTTCTTAGTGACATGTAGGGAATGACTCTTGTGCATCTTGTGCACTGTGAGCAAAATCCCTCTCTCTGTCTTTGAGCAGAGGAGGAGTTTGCTGAGTAATGCGGTAATGTAAGAACATAGCAGCAAAATAAACAGCGAAGGCTCTTGCTTTCCTCAGGCCAAGTGAATACATTGCCATTAGCAGGCCTGGGAGAGGCATAACTCATCATAACAAGCTTGTAGGAACCCATTTGGTGAAGCTATGAAAGCTGCAGGAGAAAGATGCTGTCCTTGCTCAGTGCTTGGACCGTCTCACTGTGTTGCTTTGAAGGCTGCTAGAGCACGGAGGGGGTTTGCTGCTCTCCTGTAAATAAGAATTTTGGACTGGAGGTATTTTTCTGCTGCCTATAGGAGAATAATACAGGAGTAATCTTGTTTTCTGTGCTCAGCCAACTATGCTGTGCGTGTTTGGCTGGCGAGAGCAAGAGGGCCCCCCTGTGTAGCTCTTAGTCTTGTAGGCCACAGCGTAGAGGGATTTATAGCCTGGGTGTCAGTGTGAAGACAGGACAAAACACACAAAATGTGAGCTCTAGCTTCTTCCTCTGTGCCCTTCACTTTGTCTAGGATATTGAATTAATTTGTTGCTATATTTTTGTAGAAATACAAGCCTTAAAATGCACAGTGACTTAACGTCCGAGTTTTGAAGGCCTCTCTGGGTTGCTGTGGTGATAATTCAGTCTGTTTCTCTCCAAGGTGTCCAGATGCTTCAGTAATTGGAACAGTTTATTCTATTTACATAGTCTTAACTTCAGCCCTTCCTATCTGAATGCAAATAAAAGTAAATCAGCTGCTGAGGCTGAGCAATGACAGGAGAAATCCTCCCTCCTGTTTCAAGCTCTTGTGGAGAGCATGGGAAAGGAGGCAAGGGCAGCGAACTGGAAGTTGCACTTCAGAACAACTTAGTTTCAGCTTCTGTGATCAAAGCGTCAGCTGGAGGCTCATGCTGCAGGGGAGAGCACTGAAACAGAAGCTTCTCCAACACAGGGCTTGCTGAGAAAATGTTTTGCTGCTATGTTTTGCTTTTATATAAACAAGTGAAGCCTGTTCATGTGCTGCCAGTGCTTGATGCAAGTGTAGTGCAATTCAGGTGCTTAATTATAATTTTAAGCAGGTGTTTGTCCTTTTTTAAATGGTATTTTGGGATATGAATGTACTGTGGTGCAGAGAAGTGGCCACATCTAGCTGGTTGAGAGGGCTAGTTTAAGTGGCTTGAAAATTTGTGCTTCAGCTGCATATATGTTGACAGGTTTTGCTTTTCTGGGGAAATGGGGAGGATATTAAAACTGTTTATTTAGTTTTAGAACTACTAGTTATGTCATGAATCAGATAGTGGAATATGGCAAACTGTTGGCATAGCATAAAGAAATATTTATATGAACTTTAGGGGAAATTTCCAGATTAGGTGCTTAGGTAAGTGTTACACCTTCTCTGGCAGCACTTTCTGTTCTTAAGAATCATGTCAGACTTTTCTTCTGATAAATACATCTTGTGTACTGGTGAGTCACTTTAATGTCCCATCTGTGGTAAAGCTGTTCAGCTTGTGCCTTGCAAGTGTACTTACCTGAGCACCATGCTTATGCGTAAGTTGAAGTTTAGTCTCCTTGGAGTCATAGCAACTACCTGGATACTTAGTGATGAAAAGAAGGGTAAATGGGGGACTTGAGGCTTCAATAAAAATTTGCACTGAACAGATGCTCACTTTGGCAGCTAGGTAGGTTTTGGTGTATGTGTGTATGTTTCATATTTGCTTGCTGTAGTAAGTTTATAGGTGAATTTAGGAGGCTTTTTTTTTTTTCTATATGAATTTCAGGCTGTTAAAATGTAAGTGCTAATTGGAAGCTGATGATAATCCCTGTGGACTTTTACAGACTTGGTTCATTCCTTTGAAAAAGAGTAGAAAAGAAGCTGATTATAGCCTCCTCTTCCTTAAGTTACTGATTCTCTTTTTCCGTTTTCTCTCTTTCTTGGTCTTTATTTATTTATTTATTTATTTATTGGAAAATCTCTGGAGAGAAGTTCTTCCTGCAGAGTGACAGGGCTGTTACTTGACCTCTGTGTTAGTCGCTGCTCCTTCGTGGTGTCGGGAAGCGTGGTGTCTAATGCAGCCAGTTTGTTGCGCTCTAGTATCCCCCGCAGATCTCTATCAGGTTTGACAGTCCGTTCAAGAAGACATGTTGTGGTAATGTGAAAAACGAATGCTTTTCAGACTAGTTTGGACAACCCGTTAAAAGATGATTGAACTGTTTCACTTTCTTGTATAATTGCAATGACAAACTAAGAAAGCTCCTTGAGTAATACGGAGAGGATATGGATGCCCATATGGTTTGAAAACTCTCATCAGACTCAGTTTGAAACAATAAGAGAAACCTCACCTGAGACAGGGTATGCTTTTTGCCACAATGTGTTTTTTGATCCTTAGAGAAGTGTCATTTGTAAGCATTTCTTTAAGACATGTGCTTAGAATTTTAGTAAGGAACTTGTAATACCATGTGCTTATGTTGTGAGCAGTGAAACGGGCTGGTAACAATCTCTTCCCCTACTAGTAGGAGGCAAATAACTTTCCACAAGGGCCAAATGGGTTCTCTGAAGTGACCTGGTTGCTTGGGACATTCCACGGGGAACCGGCCCAAACTTTGTCTCGCCAGGACCCAGGCCAGAAGGGTTGGGTGCGCACGTGTGGATGACAGGCTGTCTGCCTTGCCCTGGTCCCAACTCCTGCCTGACATGGACTCTTTTTTAAGCAGCTCAGAATGGCAACTTCTTTCAGCTTTCCTTGAGGTAAATAAATTCTGATGTTTCTGTTGTTTTCTCTATGTCCTAACATGGCCAAAATGAGTTACAATTTTGAATAAATGAAAAATAAATAATGGATATGTGAAGGAAGTACAATTAGTCTACAAAGCAAATGTGTAACAAAAATTGTATCTGGTTATAGACTGAGAGTATCAGCAATTCTCCCATTCCTTCTCAGGCACCCTAGCCAGCAACTTATAGGCAAGATCAACAGGAAAACAATCCGGTTAAGTGTTTTAATTATCTTAGGCAGTTGTTTGCAGCTAAAGGATTAGGAGGTTCTGTGTAGCTTAATTTGATCTTTAGTTGCAAATGTTGAAAAAGCTGTTTTTGAGAGCCACTAGCTAATTGTAATTTTAGCATTCAATATTATTTTTGGTCATTTATTGTTCAAATCCAGGCTTTTTCTGTGCGGTGTTGAATAATGCAAGAGGCAGAGGAATGATGGCAGTTGTTCTTTGGAGGAAAGGTGCTACACAGAATTTATTGATAGCTCTGGCATAACAAAATCTATGTTGTAATCCAAAAAGACCCTCTGATCCTTTAAACATTCCTTGCTTGTAATGCTTCCCCCTCCTTCTGTGAAGAGACTTGGTTGGTAATGGGCAGTCAGCCATAAGGGTGGCTGTTGTTGCCTTTGAATTATTCCTGACTCACCTGAAACTCATGGCTGGTCCCAAAGAGACACAGGGATGGGCCGTGTCAGCCATGGCATTGAATTAGGTCCATTTCAATCAAGGCAGAGAGAAGCAAGAGCACTGAGGTGTTTCCTTGTTGAGATAACTGCTGTATTTTCAGAATAAGACAAGAGCATCACTGTGCAATTCACTTATTAGTAAGACAAAACTAGGAAAAAGAAAACTTCGAAGAGTAATAATACAGCTTTGTTGAAATACAATACGGACGAGCCCCAAGCAATAAAAATTCCTGCATAGCTCTTGGAGAGTCAAAATAGGTGAGATAATTTATGCTGACAGAGAATATGGCCAAAGCTGACTTAAAACAGTCCCTGAAGATGTGGGAGACCACGGTTCGAGTAACAGGGAATGCAACTTTTCCCTGCTTCAGCAGCAAATAGTGGACAAAATAGCTGCCTCAATGACTATAATATTCTAACTAAACCTAAAGTTGTTTTACTGAAACCTTTGTCACCACAGTTATATACACCAAACAATTCTGCTTTAGCTTGAGGCAATGATAAAATTAAATTTTGTCCTATTTACATTCCTAAGTTTATGCACCTTTATAATACTGTAAAGTCATTCGGGTTTTGATTGTAACTCTAATAAGTATGCATTTCAGATAAGGATTATCCATTCCTGTGTCACTGTTGATATAGTTTTTCTCCTAAATTAAATTAAAGTTGGTGCATTTCCATTTCTCTTTCCTGTTCTGTGTGAACCATTTTATTCTGCATTTGATGCTTTTACAGTAGGAGGTGCTTTAGTTACCTGACTTGCTCATTTTGCTGCTGCAGAAATCTTCCAAAAGGAGATGCATCAGAATGAGGCAAGGGTAGGTCTCGGGTTTAACCGTGCTGCCCAGTTTTGCCCAGTGAGACCTGGCAGGAGCTGTGAGACTTTGTGGAGGCTCAGACTTGCCTTCCACAATATGTAGAAGAGAGAGCTTTGGGAGGAAGACCGTTTGTCTCAAACAGGGAGAGAAGAGCCAAACGTTGGCTTCACTGTTCCCTTTCCTTGTATGCTTGAATGTCCCAAACCTTTAAATGGTAACAGAAGTTAAATTCCTGCCAAAGCATGGCAAAAAACATATGTTAAACACAAGTTCCTCAACTCAGGCTTGCACTAAACCAAGGGGCAGAGCTCGGTGATAGGGACCAGTAACCAGAGAATCAATGGGAGAGATGAACAGCAGGCCTGGGCCTGCGCTGTTGCATTAGCGCCCTTGGAGAGCTAACGGGGAGGGGGCTGCGAGGGAGAGGAGGCTCCGGGGGTTCCTCTGTTTTGCAATTTAGACGTCTGCGGTGTTGGTATTGAAGTACCACCCCAGGGCTTGGAAATTAGATTCCAAAGCATAATTGCAGCTCAAATGTAAGAAATGAATCAACACTGTTATTGCTTGTGAACAATTAAAGCATTGTCTTGTGGAAAATAAATGTGAAGGAAACGTGTTAGTACATGTAATATTAAGATTGTTAAGTCCTTAATTTGGGTAGACAAATGCATTGTAGATTAAAGCTGGAGAGAACAGATCAAGTAGGTAGAGAGATGGACTGGTTTGACTTTGACAGTAATACCGTAATATCAGTGAAGCTGAACAAGAACAGAGTTTATCAGCAGTGTCTTATTCTCACTGGAAGATGGGGAGAGGAGGGATGTCAGGAAAAAAAAGGCAGATTTGCAGTTAGGATTGTGTGATTTAGCTATGGGACTGCGCTGTAGGATTTGACAGCTCATTGAGCGCTTCCAGTGACGACACTGTCTGATGCTCTTGCCAGTCTGATCAGTGCAAAACAGTAATGCTGAGATGCGGCTCTTGTTAATATTGAGAGTTTTTCTAAGCTACACATTTCATAAAGGGTTTCTGAAACGCATCTTCCTGCGCAGTGGTTGTACTTAGACTTTGTTGTAAAATATTAATGCTAATCAGCATCATGTTGTTGTAGCTTAGAGCAGTAATAGGGCCGGAGCAAGTGAGGTTTGGTCAGTGTGCTGCTAGAATTGCCTCAGGTTGCCTCACATGGGGAGGCATTAGCTGTATCCTAGAAGGAATGAATTATGAGAATGCATATAGATTGCTCACTATAGATTCTATGTTTGTGAATCCCATCCCATGAGTAGGACTTCACTTTCTGTTTTGCAACACCAAATGGAGAGAGGGAGAGAAAAAGGTTGCAGGAGAATAACTCATCTAAATATTAGTGTTTATAGTGCTTTGCAGAGGAAAAAAATAGGTATTAGGGAAAGGGTAGAAATAATTTTTGAAAGCATTCTCATTTCCTTCTCCTCCAGCTCCGATGTTTGTTTGCTTGCTTTCGGCCTCAGATTTTTTTCCTGGAAGCAATATCCCTTTAACTGTCAGTATATTTTGAGTTTACTGAACCAGCTCTGGGAGTAGGGATTTTTAGTAACCCATCAGAATACGTGCTTACCTTGAATATTGAATGCATAGATTTAACTCATAGCAGGGGCAAAGGTGTATAGCTAAACAAGTCAAGCGGAGGTACTGTCCTATACCTCACTGCCAAGGAGGCAGGAAGGAGAGGAACTAAAGGGCTAGGACAGAGCTAACCCCTCACAACGTGTGCAACATTGCTGCAGTTGGACTGTTGGAAACAGATGTTTGCAATTATACAGAAGTAAAATTCAGTTGTAAAGACAAAATACTGTCCCAAGCAACAGTGCATTTCAGGTAAGTGAAGGCCACCAAAACTAGCCCTGCAGTTCTGAAGCAAGAACAAGCTGCTGCTTCCTCTGGTGCTCCCGGAGCAGGGTTAAGCTAAGGGGACCTACGGGTGCTGCTTATCAGTAGTAGCCGCACTGAGGTAGTCCACTGAGTTTTGGGAAGGAAGATTTTTTTTCTGTCTCTCTGTCTCTCTGTCTCTCTGTCTCTCTGTCTCTCTGTCTCTCTGTCTCTCTGTCTCTCTGTCTCTCTGTCTCTCTGTCTCTCTGTCTCTCTGTCTCTCTGTCTCTCTGTCCCTCTCTTTTCTTTTCCCATACCATACCTACAAGTAGTTTGTGCTTCTTGCGCCTGGTCCATTTACTAGGTTATTATGAGGGTGGTAGGATTTGTCTCAAAGGAACGTTGGAACTAGTTTTGCTTTTGGTAGTTTAATCCGCTCTGTTGTTACACGGTGCATAGGCTGTAGCTGCTGCTGCAACATTTAAATTTAAAAAGATTTAAAAAATTTCCGCATGTATTGGAAATAAACCCCACTGCATCCATCACAGCAGCTCACAACATGGGTTCCTACAGCTTTGGGAAATATCTTGAAACAGAAGGAAGGAAAGAAAGAGGCCAGTGCTTGCATCATACCCACTGCTCTCCTTATTGACCTATTTCAATGCAGGTTACAAGTTATTTTATGAGCAGTAACAATATATAAATAGCTCTATGTGTTTGCACGGCTTAAGCAGTTTATAAGTCTCTGAGGCTCTGCGCGGAGTCTCAATTTTGAACTTAAGAGAGCTGGCTAAAAACAAGCATCCATAGGGTGGAAGAGGCGAGTTTTTCAGAAGCGCATACCTATACATCAAAGCATGGCATAGGTTACAATTTAAATAACCTGCGGATCTCTCCCTTTTCTACTCCAAGATCAACATTTTTCTGTTCAGCAAATCTCCTAGGCCCCAGGAGGTTTCCTGGCATGAACAGGATAAGTGGTAGGACGGAAACACAGATAAAAGAGATGATTAGGTTTTTGGGCATGTGCTACTGCAGTGAAAATTGAAGGTAAACTTTCCCATGTTTAAATCATCCATGCTTTTAAACTACATGATTGGTAAAATGTGCTTATACAAATAGCCTACGGCTTTCCAATTGTGTTACAGTGTTTTTGTTTATTTATTTATTTTGGTCTGAGGAATAGCATAGTCTATTCCACATAACAGATGTGTGAGCCAAAGAATAACATTTTGGGATCAGTGTAGAAGCCCAACTATTCACACATACAATTAGCACACTTCTTTCTAATTTGTGTGCTGGGAATCTGGGAATAAATATACATGGGAATAATACACAAATACAATTTACTTGAATAATTAAAGGTATTAATGTAAGGTGGAATTGGAATCAAGCAGTGCAAATATGTCTAATAAGTATTCATTGTAATTATTTTCAAGTACTAGACAACAATTCAAGGCTGCATTTTAAAATCATGCAGCATCATTAGAAGTTACAGAGTTATAGTGTATGCTGCTGAAGCAAAAATTTGATTTGTTTAATAAAGCAAAGGCCTATCATCAATCTTAGTTTATTCTCCCAAAGATTACTTGTGTTTTTAAGGGGGTCACATGAAAGCACAGATACAACTACAGAGCTTGGAAGTCAGTAGAAGGTCGTTACAGGTGTGAACCACAAAGCTGAGCCACAGTGCAAGAAGTCTTGGAAAGAAGTTGTAGCCCCATTCAAGCAGTAGGGAACCCTCAGCTCTGTCAGGGCCTGTTTATCCTTAAATGGAATGTTTAAATCACCAAAATTTGTCCGTTCAAAGGTATGTTTAATGTGTCCACCCTTTCCCTATTTGCATGCTTATTCTTGAATTATTTTTTAATTGGGTTGTACATAACAAAACGTACTAAGTGCTTTCATTTCCAAATTACAGAAAATGAACTCAAGTTTACACTGAATGTCTGATAGACTTCAGGGAATCCGTAATGTAGATGGCAACAGAACATGCTGACTGCAGCTACAGTAACAGATTATACTTGAAAAGGCAACAATTAAATACATAGAATAGAATGGTTTGGGTTACTATGGGAACAGTTAAAGAATGAGGGTTTTCAGCGTTACAAAGCACTGTGTGTATACAAGGGAAATAATCTTCTTCTCAGGCGCAGAAGCTGTAAAAGGTTTCCAAGGAAAAGATTAAATAATATAAAATGTTTGAACCAAAAGCTTGTAAATACCTCCTTGCAATATGTCACTGCTTTTTGGCTCCCTCCCTTTGTTCTTCTGCTACTAATTTTCTGAGTTAGGCATTTGGAGCGGGGTGGCCGAAGTAAAAGGCACTGCCTGGTTACTGTGCTCATGCCGATTGTTGCTGCTTGCTTGCATCTTAGATCAGTCCAGGTTATTAATAATAACAAATCTTCCTTAGATGCTGGCTTCTCTTCAGCTGGTTGTCTGAATGCCTAACAAATGTATTTCTCTGCTTATCCTCACAAATTGCCTTCATATTACAAATAATGTATTATAAACTCATGGTGAAGCGAGTGTCATAGGTGGTCTCCAAGAGAGAAGTTTTGAACGTGCATCATACAATTTAGGCATACATCTAGCTCCTGGAAAAAACATATATATTCTGAAATTATTTCTAACCTGATCTTATAATATTTAAGGCCATCCTTAACTGCAAAGGTGGTTTGCTCCAAACGTGCATCTGCTGCATGTACCGTGTGCTGCTGTCTCACTGTCCTGAGCCTGCCCAGAGCAGGAAATGCTGGAATTGCCTTAATAGGGACCCAGACCAATTTTGGCTGAGGGCTCCACATTACCTGCTTGACTCACATGATCAAGCCTGGTAGCATCGCGGCCAGTGAGGCTGCGCAGAGAGCCCAGCCACAGCTTGTGCTCGCTATGCAGCCGCCTGCTCGGCTCTGGAAGTGCCAGGGACATCTTGCCCTCCTCCAGCTTGCGTAGCAGTGGCAACAAGTAAAGGATTTTCTTCTTGTTGTTGACAACTGCTTTAAAGATGACCTTGGAACGTGTCAAAGAGATAGTGTAAAAGAAACACTAAGTTTTGCATGAGGGAAGAAAAAGTAGCAGGCTAATTCGAGCCTGGCCATTGCTAACGATTCTTAAATGGACTTGGGGCTATCCCACTGATTGAAGCCATGAATATTCCATCAAGTGATGGCTTTCTTTTCAGTGAAATAAAAGCAGTCTGACTCCAGTTATTCTTATAGATGGTATTGTCCTGACTTCTCCCATTCACCAGTTTTCTTAAACAACTGTTGCAAAATCAACACAGGGCAAAATATATCTTTCACAAGGTTTATTTTTATGCATTGTTCTTGCTAGTGTTGACTATGTAGGAAGCATATTTCTATGCAAATTCTGTGAAAAGTCATTATTGAGGGACCAGCTCTTGTTTTGTTTTAAAAATATGGATCTATCCTTTTCATACCTACGTTAGTGTAGTACTCAGTTACTTTTCACTGCCACAGATTACTGTTAGCCTCATTTGAATGAAGAAGGCATGTAGCCTGATGTTTCTCAGAGGCTGAGCATACTCCAAAAATACTTAGCAAATGTATCTGCCTTATTCTTTATAATGAAAGAAAATCATTAATAAATAACCACAATTAACAGCAGAGATGATGAAGAAATGTGCTCAGTGCATCACACTTGCTTGTGATCATCTGCAAGGAAGTAGAGGGTTTAAAACCTTCTGCCCAAAGCAGGAGCTTGCTCAAGGTAGGCAAGATGTTTGATGTATCAGGCAGTACGTATCAGCTCTCTGCCTTTAACTGACCCTAGATGGGCTTCGCAAGGGTCACTTATGTCGCCTGCTCTTTTGCTTTTTTACACTGGTGAGCAGTGAGACAAACTCAGGGCATTTGTCACAGGGAAGCCTCCGATTCATTCTTGAAAAATGAATATATGATTTTAGGCAACTCTGCCTGTAGATGTCAGTAGTTGAATACAGTGCTATGAAGAGAAACCTGAAATTAGCTCCTGCGCAGGCTTCCTTGGACTCTAGAAACAAGTTACCTTTATGTTCTCACATTTGTTGATTAGTTTTGCTGAAAAAAGTATTTGAGCTAGAACAGAATACTATCCAGCATGTCTCTATCAGTTCTGCATGGCACAGCTAGCACAAGTAGTTACTTAACACTAACTTTATCTTGGAAATGATGTGCGGGATGTATTATCTGTAACTCACTACTTGATTGACATGGTTGTTCCACACTGAGATGCTGCTATCAAGTCTGAACTAGATTTATCATTTCTTATCCTTCACAGCCCTCTTAATATAGATTGCTTGTGGAGTTGGAAGGAAACAGCTGTACTGATTAATGTGTAAATGTTCATCATTTACAGAGAACAATATTTTCACATTGTTGATGATGAACATCAACAATGTGAAAATATTGTTCTCTGTAAATCTTTTTTGTTGTTGCAAGAAGGGCTAACTGTAGATCAGTTTGACAGGGCAACTAAATTTTGCAAGCTATCTAACCTTGAATTTGTCCTTGCTTGCACTAGGACATCCTTTCCTAATGTGCATCTGTATTGTGTGATCAGGACGGCCGCTAGAAACGGACACAGTTGAGCCCTGTCTGCCCTAGGCAAACTAGTGAGGAAAAAGCAAGTTTGCTGTCTTGCTTGCTCTCTGCAGGTTTCCTGGGGTTATGAAGCCCATTATGTATTGATGACACAGGTATAAACATGTTCTTCCAGGCACACCTATGAAAAATGCATGTCTGTTCTAAAGATGTGTCACCTCAGATGCATATTGGCAGCCATCTGAGTATGTCATGTCATATATTGGTCACAGGCTTTGGATTTTTTTAAAACTTAGGTCACAGTAGCTCTGCTGAAGCAAAAGCAATGAAGAATCTTGGGTCAGCAAAAAGTGATGTGGAAGTTTGGATGGAAGTTTTTGCCTATCCTGAGGTTGGTCCTTTCTCCAGATAGCGATGATCTAACCTAGCTGAAAGTCGTAGTTTGCGGATGACCAAATGTTGACAGCGGACACACTGCCTTCAAAAGAATAATTGCAATCTCTGCATTTCTTAAATTGATGCAAATATTGTATAGTTACGTAAAGCGCTTTAACAGCTGAGTTATGCTTTATGGATTGTAATTTGCTGACATTACAAAGTCCATATACTTAATGATAATTTTTGCCCATGTTTAAAACTTCATCGCAAATGTTGATGTAATGAGTATTGCAGAAAATGAAGCTTACCGTAAATATACTTTTATCTGAAGTCTGCAAGTGTTATAACAAAGTAAATATGCTCTAAAAATTTGACCTTTGTGTTAGGAAGATCTGCTCACTTAAATTCAAATTTAAGCAAAAGAGTAGCCCATTGAAATTTGAGTCTTTGTGGCAAGCTCGTGCTGTTTTATCCAATCCTCTTTCAGTCAGGCAAGTTGAGATGCTCTGTGAGTCTGTGAAAAGAAAGTATAAAGGTTTCTGCATGGCAATATTTAAACAGCTTAGGGAAATCAGTCCAAAAACTGAAAGAAAAATGGAAATAAAAAAAAAATTTATTTCCGAAAAAACTAATCAGAAGTTCTAATTTCTTCAGTGTAAAGAGGCAAAGGAGAAAGCTGTTCAAATAGGTGAAGGTTGTGCCCTCACAAGGAGCAGACTGTTTTTATTTTGAGTAATTTAAGCTCTTTCCGTCTTTGGAGGTAAAGACTGTAGAGGGAAAGCATCTCTTCTATAGTTTTAACTATTAAAAAGAAATCTGGTAATCTCTTACCTTTTCTGTCATTTATTACATATGCCTTCAAAATTCACTTGAGATATTAACAGTACTTAAAAATCCATTTGCCGTCCATAATGATTTCATTGAGGAACACTTAAAACTTTCTTCATAACGGAGTTCTAGCTAGTTACTAAATACATAAGATCTTATTTCTTCCAAATGGCGAATGTTTAACCTGCAGCCTGACTGTTTTTGGTAAAGATCTCAAACCTTCTTGGAAAAAGTATGTATGTTACTTTCAGTATCCCAGCTGAATCAGGCAGTGGCTTTGCACCTTGTCTAGACAAGTTCCTGAGATGAGTGTTCCCTTCTGCAAACTCCCAACCTTATTTCTTAAGCTTCGCCCTTCACAGAAACCTGCCAACACTGAGAGAGGTCTAAACTGTAGTCTTGAAGTCTACCACAGCATCATACAAAGATTTTCAAATATTGTTACAGTTTTGCCAAGCTGGCAATTGAAAACTGGGAAGAGCACTCTGGGTTTGTGCTGCACCTATTTAGGCCATTCTTGTCCTCAAGTATGGATCCTAAAAAGTGAATATGATGCCTTCCTGACATCCTCTCCTCCTCTCCATCTTGAAACTTGTATGCAGCCACCCCAAAACTTGACTGAACATTCAGTATCACTTGGGGGAGAAACCTAAAGCAGATGTCTGAGAGAGAGCGGTGAATGTCTGGCACTAGGGACTGGATCAGGAGCTTTCTAAGGCATAACAGCTACCAGTGGGATAGAAGTTCCTTTTTTTTTTTTTTTTTTTTTTTCCCCTTTTTTTTTTTTTTTTTTTTTTTTTCACCTTCTTTCTTCTTTTCTTTTTTTTTAATGGGGAATTCTGAATCGCCAACCAAACACTATGTTGTTAACTTACAACTTTGAGTTTCAAGGAGGCCTTTTGGTGAGGATATGGTAACAGATGTGTCTAAGCCTTAATTGATAGGTGTTTTCTGACTGGGTGTAGCACTGCTTACAGTATTTGTTTTTCTTAAATACTTATTTTCATAGATTTCCAGGAGCAGAAACCTCATGTATGTAGCCATTTTAGCAAGTTAAAGTAGATGTTAGTAGGGAGTGTGGTCTGTGTAAGCGCCTGTCCAAGTCAGGGCACTTGGAAAAGTTCTAGTGTAGTAGCAAAACAGAAGGATTAAAGAGTCTTCACTGTTCATTATTTCCTCTGTAATTTTTCCCTTGTAAAACACATCTTTTTGCAGCAATCTCAAGTCATTAGGAATTCTGGGATACCGACTTAAAACAGGCAACTTAAAAAGATGATCTGGGAAACTAGGCTCCATATCTAGTTACCTGCTGGGTTATCTGCAAAGATACTTGTTGGTCCTGCATGATTTCTTGATACCACCGTTATGCAAAACAGGATTCCATAGCTGATTTTTCCATGCTGTCATTTGGAAGAGAATCACAGAAATGGATATTCAAGTCAGGCCCGAATCTTAGCATGTAGATGTGATTGTATATGGTGGCACGTTGTTCATGCCCTGCCTGTCACAGTTGGAAACCTTTACTTTTTCTTTTTCAAAAAGATTGGAATGCAACTTGAAATTTAATTATTTGTTTTTTAAAAGGATTGTTCTTGCAACTGAACTGATACTTCAGGGGTACATTTTTGACATAGTTGAATTCCTCATTTAAAAAAAAAATATATTACATCAATATCATAAAGCATCTCTTAACCACTCCAGATGAAAACCTTCCCTAAGTATAGTGTGCTTATTCATCACCCCTTAAATTCCTCTCCACCTCAGACTTGAACTATTGGCCACTGTTTTGTTCCCTGAATAAAAGGAAATTGGTCAATGGGAGTTGAAATTAGTAGTTCAAATGAATAGGAGCTACCCATGCGCACCTGAGGGTGGAATTTATGTTTAATTAAATGTAGTGTTCTGAGCACAAAACAGATGTAATCTCTACTTAGTCCAGTATAGGAAAGAGCAAATCTAGTTAAGCAACAGAATATCAGTAGAATGGGAGATCTGAGGGACCAGATATATTGTTAAGATGTCATTGCATGTGGGAGCTACATCAACCCTGGAAATAAATTGCATGGATGACTTAAATGCTGAGTTGGAGACTCTGGTGCCGGTGAATCTTCAATAAAACAATGCTATGGAAAAGAATGGCTCTGTTTAGAAAGCATCAGGCAAAGACTGGATGTGTTTGTATTAATCCAATTTTGAATAAGTGTATAGAGCTATGTTTTATGTTAGTATCTTCCATTTGTATCTATTTTAACTTTTGGAGAAACTTTCTGGTGAATCCTTGGTTGTATAGATGATTTATATAAGCAGGATTTATATTCTGTTTGTCTAAAGGCAGAAACATTGTTTCGTACCTCTTAAAATTTTAATGTGATTTTTGGTTTAACCCAAATAATGCATTTTTTTTCAGATTGTTCAAGGCAGGTTTCTTTTTTCCTCCAGAATAAAATCCAGATTCTTCATAATCTGTATCTTTGTATCTTCAGAACATAACCTGTGGGAATATTTATTCATGCTGATTTCAGAGGATTCGGAAACTAATTTGCAGCCTTAATACCATAGATAAATAATTCTCCTAGGTGTTTTCTAAGAAAACTTCTTGGCATCTCATTAGGCACATAATAAAAGATCTATTTTTATTGGTCAGTTATATTTTGACATAAAATAAACTCTTTTGTGTTGCTAATAAGCCATACTCTGTAGTTTTAAATTTTGCTCCTATTTGCTACTGCAAATCTAGAAAGCTTTTTTTTTGTTTTATTTTTATTTTATTCAAGGAGCATGAGGCAGTAGTAATATCAATGTACTTGTGCTAGTTTTATTTTGTTTACTAGTTTCAGTGAACTCATGCTATTTCAAGGCTGACAAGATGGCTTTAAATCTTAAGTTTTCTCACTGAGGGGAACACTTTATTTAAAACCCCACAGAGAAAAATTTCTTGCTTGGATTATACCACTATGAATTAAAGAGTTGTGTTAAAATGTTCTTTTGCAAAGGTTTTGATATTGTTAGTGTGCGGTAATATGCAAGATCTGAGGAACAGAGAAGCTGTGCTAAGATGGCAAAATATAAATACCTTATTGGTTTTGCACAGGATTTTTAGATGGTAGATGACACCTTTAAAAAAAAAAAAAAAAAAAAAAAAAAAAAAAAAAAAAACAAGAAGAAGGAGAAAGGGGTGGGGGGAAAGCTGTCTTCAGAAGTTTTTTTTTACTGTCCTCTGTCCATCCACTGCAAGTTGATCGTTATGCTATAATGCATTTAGTGCACTTGCATGAAGACCTTCAGTCTGTTTCAGGGCTATAGAGATGGCCTATCGGGATAGTTTTGAGGACAGAGTTTTGTGGAAATCTTGTATTTCTTTTCCAGTCCTTTAAAGTGATCAGCTGTATAACCTCACTTGGCTCTATGGATAAATTTTGTCCTTTTTTTCCAGAATAAGTGCTTTCCCAGCAGCACCAAATCTAGTTGTACATTCAAAGCCCAAGTGATGGGCCTATGAAATCTCTGGAACAGTCATTTTTTTTTTCCCTTTTGTTCTGATGGTTAACACCTAGTGTAAAATTCATGTTTGCATTTTTTTTTTTTTATTTCTAAATTCAGGGGTTATGCGTGCACATGTCTACCACTGATTGACTAACTCCCTGCTGTAAATTCTGCTCTTGTTAAGATACAGTGAAAACTATTGAAAATTCACTTCACGAATTGTGAAGGAAAACTGGCCTCTCTTTCCCCACCTTATGAAAGTAATGTAAAACATGATCTTTTGGGGAATCATCATCTTATCGTATAAAAACATAAACGTATGTGCATATATTTGACCTTGGGGAGTACCAGCAAGGATTACCACCAGTGAGGATGACTAAGTCATTACCTTTTCTTTTGTTTGTTTGTTTTTTGTTTTTTAACAGTAGAATCTATGATTGGACAAGGAGCATCATTTTGTTAGTCAAGCATAATCCTGGTTAGAAATTTATACTTCTCCAATACTGCGTTTTGAAATTGCTTCAGTATTCCTATTTATGTGAGTTTTGTAAGCCTTTGTAAATGAAAAATATGGTATCATCAGGCAATTTAGTGTTATTTTTAGTGAGTAGTAATGCCAGTAACATACGCAGTTGATAGCACTTTACCACTATCAGCACAATATAAAATAATATATAATGTGCAGGTAGGGCAGTGCTTCAAGAAAGGTAGGTAGTTTTGAAGTTGATGATTGATTCCCAAATAATTGCAAAATAATTCCCAAAGTCCCTTCCCCCACAAATAAAAAGAAGGTTTTGGTCTAGACTTTCATGGAACATAGTGATTAAAGCTTGCTCTGAAAGCAATTAATGCTCCGCATCTGCAGTAACATTGGATTTTCATGGTTTATTAATCTCACAGTATGCTGAAGTTTAAACAGTTTTCATATGATACTGTCCTTCACAGGGTTCTTAGTAGAGAAAAGTTACAAGGTTTGGTGTTGAAAAGGAAAAGAATATTAAGAAAGTTGAAGGTTTCTGTGGTTATTGCTATTTTTAACAGCCTTTTCAGTTACCCAGGGCCCACAGTCTGGCAATACTTTCATCTTGATGGTTTAGGGGAAGACACAAGGCAGACTTCATTAGCCCTACCTTAAGAGTGGGGAATATCTTCAGAATATAAAAAAAATATATATATCCTGCTTGTTGGAAAGTGTTTTTTTTCCAGCTAAGAAAACTGTGCTTAGTTCTTGATATTTATAGGTTTCCCAGTTCATCAGAGGGGAGGAAAAAAAAACCCCTGATTTTAGAATCTTTTTTGGAATATGATTAGTGACTTGCTAGCAAAAAATGTTATCTCAAGGAGATGCTATTTTGTGCATATGTACAATTATGTGTACAGAAGACGTTTAATACTCTCTAACTCCTCTTGTTGGTCTAATGTACTGCCTTCCTATAATTGTGAGTAGAATCAAAGGCTGAGGTCATGTTGTATCTCGAGAGGAAAGAAGCTGAAAGCTGTGTTTTGTCTTCTGGAGTGCTGCATAAAATATATTTTCTTTGCACTTAAAGAAAATAAGTGGAAATTTCACTCCTGTCATGTCTGTGAAGACTCTCTTCATTGTCTCCTTTGATAGAAAAGGTTAGGAAAGGTGGTCTTTTCTGATAAATTTAAACAGTTAAATTAAAAAATGGATATTGCCTCTCTCCTTACCTTTTCTCTACAGAAATACTTGTGAGTTGAATTCTTTTCATGGTCTGTAGCTATTTCTCAATGTGAAGGCTAGTACCTTCTGGAATGTGTCTTTCATCAAAGAAACCGGTCTTATAAGTGAGTGACTCATTAAATCTGTTTGTAGTTGCACACAAGAAGGTTCTTATAATAGTCTGTCTGCATGTGGACAAGAGCTTAAAAAGAATCAAAATATGAAAGATTAGAAGAGGATAATGACATATTGGAAAGATGAAAGATATTACCTAAAAGGAAAAAAAAGTGGAGAAAAGCTTGAAATGGTTTTGTGCTTCCCCCAAGTTAAGTGGGAGGACTTTGAAGATGGCAGTAATATTCCATTGTGTTTCATCTTTTTCATAATAGCAGATTTTGAAACTTGAAGTGAGTGTATTGCCTAATAATGTTTTTAAGACTATGTAAGAAGCTGTACTAGAAAGTGTAACATAAATAATATAAATAAGATCATCTTCTACTCTTTTTTTGCTGTAATGACTAAAGATACTGGCTTGTTAGACCTCAAATCACTTCAAATGAATGCTTAGGTGATGAATCTCTAAAGGAAAGGAAACCATTATTGGTGTTTTATTGGACACTATTTAACAACTTAGTTGCAAAGTGAACTCAGAGGGACTGGTGGTTATGGTGCTGGGTTTAGAACAAAATGTAAAATCATGATTCTGATCATTTGTGGTCATTAAAGCTCTCCCGTGTAGTTTCACAATGATGGCTTCTTTCAGGTGGACTTTGCCAATGTTTTTGCAAAGGGAATTTCTGGACAGTTGCTTTGTATTTTAAGGAATTTTTTGCCATACAAATTTTTCTTCGTTTATGATAAGTGTGTCATGAACAGCACTGATGTAATTATGGCTTTGTAACACAGCCCTGTACCTGCTGGTTGCCTGCTAAGATGTGGGCTATTCCTTGGGAGAGAGCTTGGACCTTAGCTTTGCCCCATGTGCTGTTGGGCCAGGATGCTAAGGAACTTTGTTATACCTAGTATCATCCTTTCTGTCCTAAGCTGCTTTTATTAATGTTGCTAGCAACTGAAGGCAATAGCGCTTTTGGAAAAACTTGGCTTTACTTGGCAGGCATTTAGTGAAAGAGCAATTAAAAAAAAAAAAAAAAAATTCTTATACCTAACAGCATTGTGCAGTGAAACTTTTCAGCTTTTGTTTCTATCGCTTGGGCCTTTCACCTATGCCTTAAGCAAAAATAATTACAGATGCTCTGAAATGAGTTGCACAGAAAAGCCATTATTGGCTCACGCGGGTGTTCTGAGGCCAGGTTTTGGATGCTGTTTGAGGTGCTGACATGAGCACTTTTCATGAGCTGCTGCAGCTGTGGAGCATTTACTGCCCCAAAGCTAATGCTCTGGGATGGTCAGATTATTTATATTTCATTAACATTAATTAGCCCCCAATACTTAACAATACTATGTCTTATTAATGACAGATGAATTGAGAGAACATAAGGACCATCGAATTTTTTAGAATGTATTGTTTAAAAACTATCTTGCTGTCTTCCTCTTTGCTTCCCTGCTAATAATCTGACATTATAATAGTTTTACTCTATGTTGATCAGTGTCTGGAGAGTGAAGCTTGAGGAAGGAATTAAGGCTGCCTGTAGTCCCAGAAGCCACAGGTTGCTGTGGGTGCACACCGACCTGCTCGTTGGGGATTTTTTTGAAAGATTCTTTTTAACAACATTTTGTTTCCATAACAAATAATTATGTGAACCCTTTTGCTTCCTGTGGTGTGATATTAAAAATATTAAGATTAACTGCAGCATGCAACTCAGCAATATAAAAACTTTCAGCATTGTTTACTGAAAACCTTGTTTACCAAAAGTAGAAACAAGTTATAGTTCTGCAAAAAGCCCATGAGTTTGCGGGGAGCATTTTCATTGCATTCAGTGTGCAATAAAATGGAGCACATTTTCTCGTGAGTCTCAGGAATTTAGTGAATTTGCAGGAAATGTAAAGAGAAGTGGCAAGAAGAGAAAAAACAGAGTATTTTTAACATCTATTCTCTTTCGGCTATTTCTTTGTCATTTGCTACCAGAGGCAAGTCTAGCTTAAATGTGCCATGTACCTTTGAATTAGAAAAGCGGTCATAAGGGCTGTTGGTGGCCACATTCCTGTTTTCCCACAGTAACTCACTTTCATATTGATGCCATCTGTAACCAAGGCCAACAAATGTTGTAGCCTGAGTGACCAGATCTTCAGACTCCGTCTGGGAGATGGACTTGGTTCTGTTGCTGACTGTGGTATCCAGCATGATGAAAACCTGTTGCTTAAAAATATTGGAAGTTGAGTCTGGGTGGCCACTTCATGGGGCCCATGAGAGCTTGGCCCTCTCCCCAGAAAGAGGGTCGCGTGTTAAAACGACACCATAGGAAGGAGTTTTGTGGGAACTTGGCACCCAAAGAAGCTGAGAGGTGCTGGAAGGGCCAAGCACTGCTAGTCAGGGCTGGATGCAGCCTGCCCTGCTGCCTACTGAGAGCTGCCAGCCGCTTCATTTCATGTTGTTCTTTCAGGGCTGGAATTGCTCACCTGGGAAGCCAGTAGTGAAAATGTCCCCATAAACCCAGCGCTTGCTTCACTGCTGTCTGTAATGCATCACCTTGTGGTTGGTTGTAGGCAAGGTTTGAACTCATATTTGACAGGGTTCATAGTTGTAATGAAACACTGTGAGAAAAGCTGCTTGGTAAACCTGCTTTGCACAGAAAAATCTGCAAAGGAAGGTAAACTTGGAAAATGGTTTTCTGCCATTTCCGAATACAGATGCGGAAACGGGATGATAACTGATTTTTCTTGTATGATGGGTGAGGCGCACTTTATTCCATATATAACACTGTGGGAACAAGAGGAATTTAAAAATAAGCTACTACAGAATAGTCATTGTGACAGCCCCTGGAATGGCACAAGGCATCACTGGTATCTGTCACTGAACAAATGAGCAGCTTGAATTATCTTCATTACCAAGGATGAAGTGAACCTCAGAAACCTGCAGTTTGGGAGGGTAAATATATTCAAGCTGAAAATTCCAATTTTTGTTCTATTTGTTGCAAAAAGAGAAGTAACATTTATGGGTGAAAATTACTGTTTTCAGGCCTCACGAAGGGGAGGAAATGTAGATTAAAATATTCTGGATCCTTTTTTTTTTTTTTTTTTTTTTTCTTCTGAAGGATTTGTTGTATTTCTTTCTTTGTAAGGTGTTCTCTGAGTTATTCTTCTACCTACTATCATTATGTGAACTGATGACTGCATTCCCTTGGGGATATTGCCACATAAAAATTCTGTTTTTGTGAAATTAATCTCTATAAAATTGGGTAGTAAACATAAGCAGAAAAACTCTTGAAGGAAATCTGTTGACTTTAGCAATTACATATGCTCTTTCAATGCTGCTAAAGGATGATGGCAGCTTGAAGGTATTATTTAAGTGTATACATATGACTTCTTTTGAAAATTCTTGACTAACATCCAACATAAATTTACATTCATTTTTAGTAACCACAGTTTGAAGCCTCTTCTTTTTGTATTTGCAGTCAACAATTCACAGTGTAATTTATGTGTCTCATATTTTCCTAAAAAAGTAGTATTTGGGCAATGAAAAAATTATCAGCTTTTGCTCTAGCACTTATTGGCCATCAGTGGCTGCTTGGGAGATGGTAGACCAGTGAGCAAGTTTACATTTCATACATTTGGATTTTACCCAGTCAATGCAATTTCTACCCCCCAAATTTTTATGTTAATTGTCCCATTCACACATTATTCTAGTTAAACTAACATATTCTCATCTAACTCCTATGATAGATGGGATTCCCTAGGTGTCTCTAATCAAATATGTGTTTTCAGGGATTCAGAAAAAATAGTATTAAGCTAATCAAGATGACATTCCAAGGGACAAGAAGAAGGAATATTTCAGTTTTGAAAGCTTATTCTAATAAAATTAGAAGCAAATGAATTAGAAATAAAATGTCCAATTTTCTTATTTAACTTGAAAAAACTGAAACCAGTCTGATGATATACTTTATTTCCAAACTATTATTGTGTTAAGTTTTAGTAGGTAGAAAGAATATAATCTAATTATTTATATCAAAGCTTAACAAGAGAATATCATGTGTCATAATAAATTGGTGGTGGCGTTTGGATGTGAACTAAAAAATGGAAGGAAATGCTTTGGAAACAACTACATAAAATTATACAACTCTTTTAAAAAGTAAAGCACACTTTTTTGTCTTTTTTTTTTTTTATCACCATATTAAATCTCCTTTCTGACAGCTAATAGGAAATTACAGTGATTTAGGGAGTGAATCTTTATCAGCAGTTGACAGGCGGAAAAAAATGATAAGGCCATACAAACAGTTATTTATAACAGCATTTAGCTGGAAAGTGGCACTCGCTCAGTGTTTGATTTAGGTAATTTTTCAAGGCAGTAGAAATACCTTCTGCAGTCCATCAGGCTCTTTTTATGAGCCTGTTACTGAAGCGTGAAAGTGTGTCTGCTTGCTGCGGAAAGAACAAGATAAATGCAAAACTGGATGCAGTTGCGTAGCAGATAATGCAATTATAGATTCTTGTCCTGCTTACAAATGATAATTCCTTTTTCAAGTCAAACTGGTATTTAGTGGTTCTGGCTTCTCCCCTCTTTCCCAAGTGCAAGCAGTGGCCAGGCTTGGCCTGAGGGCTTTAGCCTGTTCCAGGAAAGGGGAGCTTGCTGTGGCCGTGCCCAGGATTTGTCCAGGGAGGGGAGTGCTGGAAGTTGCTTTCCTGTCTCTCCCGTCTGTTTCTGTTTTGCTGCTCTGCCATTCTGCTGGAGGAATTCCTCCTCGTGTCACGACGTGCTTTGAATGCCCTCTTGGTGCCCCATGTTTTTAGGAAACATCGTTAAAATGGATTGAAAAATCTCCAACTGCCCTGCGCTCTGTTGCCTTGCTCTCTGGCCAGGGTGGCGATCAGTAAAGCCAAAATGTTGTGAGGGTACCTTTTCTTTTGCCCATGCTTCTGACAAATACAGAGACTGGATTTGCCCAAGTGAGTTTTAAACAGTAAACCATTTTATGCTTGAATTTTACAGTTTGGAAAGGCAGGGGCTGAGTTGTCAGAAGGGGTAGACTGGACATGCTGTGGTGCTTGTAGAGCAATTCCACGTTTTCGCTTGCTTGGTCTCAGTTTGCAAGTGACTTTACAAAGCTCTCATTTTGCATTGCTCCCTGCCCACATTGTTCAGCAAACCGGCTTCAAAAATCAGTGAAGCACCAGGACCTTATTGAAAACCCAGCCTCTGCGGCAGGGTTGTATGCTCCGAAGCAGAGGGGCAAATTGCATCTGTGTCAGAAAACAAGTGCAGCATGTAAGGATTTGGCGTGCTGTGATTAAGATCTTAAATGGATCAGTCTCTTTTTTAGTAGGAACCTGAAGAGTTCCAATGCATGGGAGTGTTTTCTTCTGATTGCCTGTAATTTCAGAGAATGGAGATGAGGAATTTTGTCATCTGTTCCACTTGTACATGCTTTGTATCAGTAGAAGTCTTGGACAGGACAATGAGCTGAATTTGGATTTTCCAAGGTTCAGTTAAATGTCTTAATCACAATTCTGTGTCTCAGTCTGTCTTTTCTGGTGTGTCATCAGAAAAGAATGACACTTCAGTATTACCTCTAGAGTATTGTTTGAATATTCAGAGACGTTGCCTTTAAGAAGATACATGACATGGAGATGAGCTATGCAGGGATTAAAAACATTAAAAAAAAAAAAAAAAAAAAAAAAGTTACTTGTCCCATTCACATATTACTCCATACAGTTTAACTAACACATTCTTGTTTTATAGGATCTCACCTGTCTTTATAGGTGATAAATGAGCCACAAAGCATATCAGGGTGTTTTGCTATGTAATATCTACTAATTGCAGTGAAAGTTAGCTGATTCCCCAAGTAGGTGTTAGTGGCTTAGAAATTGTTCTGGGGCTTGATCAGCCTCACAGGGAAACATTTCTTTCATTGTACCCAGTTCTGGTTTATTCCTCTTTTCTTCCCCTGGCACGTTTGTCAAGAGCTTGGCTTCTGGCACCTCAGAAGCCTCCTTGCAGGTCCTGAGGGCTGCTGTGAGGTGTCCCCAGAACTGTCCATCTCCAGGCTGGTCCCTCTGACCCTCCTTGCAGAACTTTTGCTAAGCCCCTGACCAGCTTGGGGTCCCTTGTGGCACTTAGTTCAGTTTATCATCCGTCTTGTTCCAGAGGGATTAAACATGGATGTGCTTTTCCCCATAGCGTCTGAGTGCTGAACAGAGAGGAATAATCATTTCACTTGACCTGCTGGCTCTGCCTCTGTCGATATAGCCCTTAGACTGTCAGCCTTCATGCCGGCTTTGGACCTATCCACTGTCACTGTCCGCCCTGCAAAAATCCGTGTGACTGAGATGTGCTGAGAGATGCTTCTGCCTAAAGGCAGGGTAGAAGTTTTCACTTCCATATGTTGGTAAATGAATTTCTTTTCCTCTCCCTTTATGAGGCCTTAACTCAAGGTTATTGTGCCTTACAAGAAGGTAATAGCATCCTAAAAAACAACCATTACTGGTGCATGAAGGATGTAAAAGAATATTATTTTCGACCTTTGCCTCTGCATGCAGATCTCAAGCAAAGCTGGTCACCCTTGCTGGGGGTTGCTTTTATTTGTTTGTTCAAGTCTTTTCTGTGGGATAAGTGCAGCTGCTGCTTTTACAGTGCCTTCCCTGGCAAGGACCAGTTAATCATAAGGAACTTTAGGTTTNTTTTTTTTTTTTTTTTTTTTTTTTTTTTTTAAGGTCATTAGATGTTTAATAGAGATTTTGGTGCTTCAAGGAGGAAATGATATCTAGCTTCCTAGCTGAGCATCCTCGTTACATTGCCTTATGCTTAGCTGCTCAGGTGAAATAAATATTTTTCTGCCTTCTCTACAGAGGCACAGGAAGCATCTAGTTAGGCAGTTCTGTGTGTTCACACATCCATTTCAGTACCAGCTTAACGTGGTCTACTGTCAAGTTGCTGACACCTGTAAAATGGCATAGCTTTTAATGATTTTGTTTAATTTTTTTTGAGGTGGCTGCATTTTAGAGTGTCTCTATGTAACTAATGATTCGTGGAGGTGTAGGTCCTGCACGGTGTGCATTGCCTGCTTGAATAATTAGATAGAGGCAACGGAGGTAGGCTATGAAATGGAAATGCTCGAGCGGAAACCCTAATCTGCCACAATAATTTTAAGAAAAGGGTTATCATTACCACTTGTGTATCTTGAACAGGCTGTGCTCTTCTGCACAGCCACAATATCAGAAAGTTTAGCCCAGTGAAACAGAGGTGCTGTTCTAGTATGCTGGATTCTATCTCCTGTGGAAATGGACATTTCCTAAATTAAAAGAACCCAGAGATTTAATATGGGGAAAGCATTTCTTGTGAAATGCCTGAGTTGAGAAAAGGTTTAAAAGGTTTATGAACTAGGAGATGAGGTTGGAAAATGCTAAATATATTGACACTTCCACAGGCGAATGCTTAAGTATCTACCAAAAGAACTAGAGAAAAATGCACTCAGTCGGTTTCCCAGCCCTTGGTAGATGGCCGTGTTGGGAGTGCAATTTTTTAAGAGTGTGTGTGGTGGTGTTTTGCTCGCTTTCTCTCTCTCTCTCGCTTTCTCTCTCTCCAGTCTGAAAATTTTCTGCCATGTTCAGTCTCACATTTTGGCCTTGGCAGCCATGGTAGACAAAGTAATTGGTCTGATAGAGAAAAAATGTCATGTCTGGACCATACCATAGGGTTTTCTTGGCTAATTTATGCTTGATGGCTATGTGGAGGCTTCCCTGCACATGGTGCAGAGCTCTGTGTTGCGGGCTGTGTTTCTGTCTCTGTCACCACCAATGACTTGAAGCTGCAGCTGTACTCTTTCTTTTTATTTTTATTTTTTTTTATTTTTATGTTTCTAGATGATATCTTAATGTGCAGTACAGTACTAAAGATCATTTGGGCTTGTGAGACCGAGGGAAGTGTTTGTGGTTTTTTACATCTTACTCTATTTTTAGTATTTCACCATGTCATTTGGCATTATATGACTGGATGAGGAAGATCAAGCATTACTTGTCAGGGTCATATTGTGAGCCGGAGCTCAATTATTGAGTCTCTGTTGACAGCAGTTAGCAAAGAGGAAAGCCTTTGCAGGCAGCAGTTTCAAAACCCAACGGTGTTTCTAAGTAGGCACTGACTATTAGGGAAACCTCTGAAATATATTTTGTCTGCTTGGCTGGCCTATGGAACATGCTGATTTGCTTGACTCTTTCTTTTTCTCTCTTTCTTTTTCTTTTTTTTTCCTCCTCTTGTTATTAATCCATTATTTCATTTTTTGGTTAGTATTGTATCTTTCTTAGGCTGGCATGAACAAGTATCAGCTGTTTTAAGTACTGGACAAGTTCCAGTAAATCAAGAATTTGTGGGGCAACTGTGCTGGAATACCTTTAGTGATTTCATTATTTACATATAATGACTTCCAGTGCTATTTGCTTATTAAAAAAAAAAAAAAAAGCTAAATATGAGCTTGCCTAAATCTCTGTGCCAGGAGAGGAATATTACTGTAAAAGATATCGGAAGAAATTACTCTGATCAAATTACTTTGATTCAAAATTACTTTGAATATGAGCAAAGAGTAAGAACAGATCTAAACCAGGAGCTATTTATTTGTTTTCCATAGGGAGAATTGAGAATTGAAACAATCAGGGATTCCCAGAGATCTGTTGATCTGTTTGGGGTAGGGGAGGTGTGTTTTTTTTTTTTTTTTTTTTTTTTTTTTTTTTCCTTTTTTCCTTTCCTACGGTTATGTTGAAAAGCAGATGCTTTCCTGGGTGGGGGATCCTCTCCAGCTGTGCCCTGTCTCTGTGTGGAGATGGCCCCTTGACACTTACATATGCATGATCCTCTTGTACATGCCAGAGTTCCTGTGGGAATGAAACCTAAGAGGTTGGAGCAGGGCAAGGCTGGCTGCAGATCAGCCCTGCTGGTCCGAGGGTCTCTGCAGAGCCTCCGCAACTTGGAGAGGACCTGCCTGGTCATCGGTTAGGATGTACGTAGTATGTCAGCTGTTGCATGCAGTTGACCCATTTTTATGATTTATTCCCTCTGTCTTTGAAGGTGAAGCATATCACTGTGGGCAGTCCCAAGGTTTGCAGTTAAGTCCTTCATTTAGCAGCTCTGAAGATCTGTTTTAGGGCAAGTAGATGAAGCCAGAAAAAAGGAGAGAGATCTCACCTTAACTTGAATATGTGAATTATGTTCACAAGAGTCTCGTTGCCCCTGGAAAAGCAGGTTGCATTTTGTGCTGTAGACTTTCTGGCAAAACTTGAGTAACCAATAAAACCTCTAATAGTTTCTTAGGAACAAGAATTTATGGAGTTAGTGTATTATGTTGTAACAGCCTTTAACAGTACTTGGCATTAACTGAAATGGATTTTTTAAACAGTGTTCCAAGCTGACTGGCTGAAGAGGCTATTTTGGTGAATAATTACTCTACGTAGCAAGGACTGTTCATGATAGGCTATTTGTAAGGTAATGTTGGTGGAAATGATGTTTAATTTGTAGTTCTCTTCATTATTCTCAGTCTGGCTTCAGAAGTACATGATACATAGGTAACGAGTGAGAAACTTTTAGGTTTTATTACCTGGCTCTTGAATGCGAAACAGCATTTTCTGTCAAAGAGAATTGCCTGCTTGCAAAACCTCTTTCAAAAGTTCTCATGTAAAAATGCTGTGATTTTCCAAAATACTTTAGAAATCATGTATTAAAATTAAATGCTAAAATATCTTGTTGTTAGACGCAATGTTTGCAGAAATTCCTAGAAACACATGGAAGCGTACAGCATAGGCCTATCCTAGATGCCAGTTAAGTTAGAAACTTGAGTGTGTCTAGCTGAGAGACACAATTATACGGAGCTGTTTGTCTGTCCTGGGGAAAGGGAGGTTACAAAAGCCTGAATCCAGTTGACTCTCCTGCTTCGTTACTTCTGGAAGCAGAAGTAGACATCAGTCGCAGCCTTCAGAGCTTCAAATGTTTGTCTGCTCAGTCTCCTGTTGGTGGAACTGCAACCTTTAAAAAAGCCAGTGGTGGGAGAACAGGGTTGTAAACGTGCCGCCACTTCTTAGTCTAGCAAGGAGCCAGGATAACTTTTCAGTTTTGAGCTGGAACCCATCATCTTTCGGCCCCAAAATTTTTTCCAAGGGTGTCATGAGTCACAGGAAACTTAGCTGACAGTTTTTCCTCAGCTGCTTGTCCCACTCTGCTCTTGCACAGAGTGTGTTTACAGGGGCAATGCTCAGGAGATGCGGTGCCTGTCACTGGGCCCTGTGTCACTGTGAAGGTTTTATTTGCTTCTGAGAGTAAAATCCTGCAGCGCCAAACGCAGGACATGCTGGAGGGTTTATGAAATCATCCTGCCTCGAGTCAGGTCCCGAGACAGTGACTGCAGGGAGCCACGGGGCACGGTGCTGACAGGCATTTGTAAGGTGCTTTGCTGAATGTTTTGGGTGATGATCTCTGGTGAGAGCAAGTTGGTGGTCTCTGAAGGAACTCTGCAAATTGGAAAAGGGGCCTCAACCAGCTTGTGCATCTGCTCGTATTTTAGCTACGTCACTTACCTGAGGCTGTGGCAATGTATTCTGTAAACTACATCATCTTTGTCGTTGCCATCATCATCTCTATCCAAAAGGGTCACTTGTTAAAATAGTGTGTTACAGTGCTTGAGCATTACAGAATTATCCCTTGTGCCAGGAATATTGCCCCAGTGATAAAGGGCAGGCTGCAAGAAAGAGCCAGATGCAATGCAGGAGTTACTAGGTAGTCTTCTCAGTGAATGCTGCTGTTATCTATTGGAGTTGAAAATAAGAAGGAAAAATACAAGTTCATAAAAAGCACAATCAGCAATATAGCTGTTTTGGTGTTTTTATTTTTTTCTTTTCTATATGATGATTGCATTGAAGATTGACTGTCAGACCACGTTAGGCTCTCTGAAATGTTCTATATAGATGAAAACAGCAGTGTTCACCCAACGTAGGACAAGTGAGAAGCGCACTTGGGTCAGTCACTCATACAGCTCTCGTTCCTGCTCTCACCCCATTTCTCCCCCACCCTCTGCTTCTCTCCCTGTCACTTACAGCAGTTGCCTCAGTAAGATTTCAGAAAGCTATCAAAGAAGGAAGCTTGAAATGCTTCAGGATATCCAGGTGTACTGAGATCCTATAAATGAAACAGGGACCTATGGGCAGGATAATCCCATAGCTCCTCAATGCCTCTTCTGTGAGACGAGTTCATGTCTTCCCTATGATTCTACTCAAGTGTGGATGGGCAACACAGCTTTTGTACAGGTTGCTGGTATATTCATGCACTGTTCTCTCTTTTCCTCAGAGATTTGCACGTTTCCTACAAACATTAGCCTTAACAGTGTTGTGATGAACTGTTTCTGTCACTTTGAACAGAAACTAAGTACTAAAATGTGGCTCCAGCAAACAAATCAGTTGGGCCAGGGGAGAGATACGGCCTTCATGGAGAGTCAGGGAGAGCAGGGAAGATATCTGCTCCTTGGTACAATTGGATCCTGTACAAATTTTATACTACTTAATTTCCAGAATGATCTTGTTGTCTGCCTGTGGGATTATCATGTCTGACAAAGATGGTTTTAGCAATACCTAAGAAGACAATAAACTTCACCAGAGGCAGGAAAATAGCCTTCTATCTGTCAGCACAAATTTAACAAGGAGCTTCCAAGTGCTGCTTCTCTAGCATGTTATTGCCTCATACTCGTTTAAATCTAATCTTTCATTTTTCATAGTTGTGTTTGTGTGATGTTTCATTTCTACCTGGGAGACTGTAATGGGCTCCAGCTTATCATCCTACACTGGTAGAGAATACAAATGTTGGCCTTATATCTCTACAGGTCACCAGTGCTAATATAATGCTGAATTGCTGTGCTGACTCTTGCCTATCACAAGTTTTCTGTAAAGAATAGGTGTGGAAAATCCAGTCACTGATGAAAATAAACATTTCAAGTCCTTAGAGGTGGTATTTTTTAATTAGATTGAAAAAAAGAGCTTGAGACTTGTATAGTAAATTAGTTTTGTCACCTTGTATCACCAGTCGTGCAGAGTTAAAGCCTATATTGGCAAAGTTTGAGGACCTTCACACTGAAGGAGTTTGTTCACTGAGTGTGAAAATAAATGTTTTGTGTTGTGTTAGCAGGGTTTAAATTCCTGCTTTTTTCATCTCAAGACTGTGGAGCATGGCTGGTGAGGTTCATATTTAAAAATACATATTTTTTCCAATATGCAATTAAAGCTTTTACTGGTAGTTTTGGAACTGAAAACATGGTATACTCAAAATAGTTGCTCTGCAAAGTCGAAGGCATCATGTTGTCCTCGCATTGTTTCTGATACTCGTATAGAAGAGGCTGGAGTCTGTTTGGGCATCCTGTAACAGGTGCTTAGGATTTTGAGCCCTAAGACAGCTCAAGGGAGTTGACAACTTTGGGCATGAGTTAGACATTAGTCTCAAAATGCAGAAATTTGATTACTGGATTTGAGACTTTTTCTTTCCGTACATCTCTTGAAGATTCATTTGAGTGTGCTACATGCAAAGTGTTATTATTACTTTAGTTACTAGTAACTTGCTAATTTTGGTAGGAGTTATTGCAAAGGAACGAAGGTGTGAATCTGGCTCCAGGAGAGAGTCTGCCTCCTCAGATGAGAAGCAGCTTGCCTCCTCTTGTACCGTTAGACATGCCTGTGTGTCGCCGTTACGATACCCATGAAAGAAGTCCTTGCACGCTCCTGGGCTGCTAGTGTCTGAATCCCAAGAAATATTTTGGGATAATTCCAAGTTGATCATTTGATTTTTCTGCTTTCCTGGTGACTTGCTGTGTTCCTGATGGAGCGAGGGGCCGTTTCTCCCGAGGCAAGTTTAGTAATCGGCTATAATCACGCTCACTCAGATCTTCAGGGCACCAAAATGAACGTTGCCCTTCTCTCTCTATTGTCATTGTAAAAAGAAAGGTAGATATTTAGATAATGTATGTAAGAGCCCAGGTATAATTATATTAAGTAGATATGAAGAGTGAGAGTTCTGTGCTATCAAGTCAACAAAGATGATAAGCCACAGACAGTTGCTTTGATCTGTAAGAGACCTGTAGATAAAAATTGATGGAAAATCAAGGTGCGATGATTTCAAAAACTCTTATCAGAGTTCAAGTGAGCTTCTTCATATCTTATTCGATGCCGAGGAGCTTTCCTAGCTACCACTATTTACTCCAAAACTGATCTTCTCTTTCAATATTGTGGAGCTTCTGAAGAATTGCACCAATTTTTCAATATTGCCGTGTCTGTACATATAAAATATGGATAGCAAACTAGCTTGAAAACTTTAGTTAACATTAGTGTAAAATCAAATACAAATGTTTATTTACAGCATCGAAATATACCGTACCATTTGTTAATATGAATATGTAAAAATGGAGTAATAGAAAATGAAACTTAATTTACCTTATAGCAGGTCACTTTGTCAAAGTCTCCAGTGCTCTGTGTTTATTTCTTTGTCTTCCCTAGATGCTTTCCTGACCCAGCTCTTCAGGAACGAGGTCCTCTCTGCTCTGAAATGCATACTTACTTTTATGGCTTCCCATTTTCTTAGGGTTTTACAGGACCTCAGATGCATTTATGCTGCCACAGAGCGCATCCACTCTGACTTAGGGGATGGTTTCACAGCCCTAAGCTCAGAGCTGCCTTGTCTCACTGGAGATACAACTATCTGTTTTTATGTGATTGAGTATCATCTCCTGTAGTTAACCTAGTCTATTAGCATCTCCTCAACTCAATAAAATGAAAAATTCCTCCTTCTCCTATTTCTAGATGACTCAATATTTACATTTCCTTCTAAAATCCCTGTGCTTCTTGAACATTATGTTTTATATTAACCTGTGAAGTGAAAATTGTAGGCAACAAACATCTATTCTGGATTAATCTGTGAAAGCTATTTATAACCTTGCACAGAGATGAGACCTGGGGATAATGAACTGCTTTAGGATAATAGATTTGTGACTGACTCTAAGTCATATCATGTAGTGTTTTGACTGATGGAGCAAATTGTGTGGTTCTGAACGTAGCATTTTCTGCAGCAGTGAGAGCCTTCACCTTCTTGGGAGGGATTCAGCTTGCTGTGACAATGTGTCAGGAGGCAGTTCTCTCTTCAAATTTGTCTTTTTAATTGTTTTTCTGTATTTTGTCTTAGTGTCTATTAATACTTGGTGCTCTTAATTTCCTTCTATTAGCTTCTGTCCTTTCCCCAAACCAGAAATTGATCTTGGTCTGGTGGCTTGTAGAGTATAAACCTCTCATAGGGTTAAAATGCAGGTGTTCACAGGCCTCATCTGCATGGGGATTTGACATGTTGGTTAAGTATAAACTGTAGTATTTTGCTTGCAGAAGAAGCATATTGAATTTTTTTCACCTTGTACTTTAGCTTCTCAAAGGCCACAGCAATGATAAATGGACTTGCAGAATTTCACCTGTATGAAGAGGTAATTTTTTACACAACCCCTTTCATGGGATTCCCAGCCTCCTTTTGCTGCATCTTTGTTGCTCATGCTTCCCCTCCCTCTGCTTGCTGACCTGGGGCTCTCCCAAAATCGGGTCACTTTTGCAATGATCCACTAGGAGATGCGGGCTGTGCTGGAGAGTGAATGCATTGTTCTAAAAACGTGTTGCACGAGGTATCCTTCTCCTGTATTCAACATGAAACCTTAATAGTTTTTACTCCCAAATACAACGTTTTAGGTGAATATGCTGGTGTGGACACTATGTAATTTTCTACCTAACCTCCATTCATAATTTTAAACTCTAGATTAAAAAAGACGGTTGCTGATTTTCATGTTAAGCCACAAAGTGTGGGGGGGAAGCTATTAGCAATGATCATGAGGTGCCACTGTTTATATCTTAAAATCTGTAAGTTTTCTAATGAGCAGAAAGAGTGCAGTTTTTGAGAGCTTGTTTACCTAACAGAGATTAATGCCTTGATGCTGCTCGGAGAGGAGTACAATGTGCTCTCTGCCGTTGCAGTCAACCACGGCACTTTCATATGCCTGTCAAGCAGCTGCTTTGAATGTGTATTATTGAACATATTTGTGGATGAGAATTCAGAAACAACCCCAATCTGTAGCTCATGGGAAGATGACTTCAGTAATTGCCATCTCAGATGAAGAAAGTTTGATGTAGACCTTTGTGTTCATTCCTTTTTGTTGTTGTTGTTTCATTCTGATCCAACAATATTTTCATCCTTTTGCTTTCTCTGGCCTATTGAAAATGAGTAGCATAATCCAGGGAAATATAACAACTGTTAATGTAAGAGTTAGCACTCTTAACACAAAATAACACTTTAATAATACAGATGAATTGCTGCAGTAACACAATTCAAAAGTTTGTGTGGTCACTCGCCTGTAAATTTATTTATAAGAAAAGGTGTTCAGGAGAAAAATCAGAAGGCTTTTGTGCTTACTGGAATACGTTACCTTGCAAGCATAGAATTTTTCATGAAAATACTCCAAAGCTTCTACTTTTTCTTGTATATTTGTAGATGTCAGGTAATGCATCAGGAAAATTTCTATTGCATTATTTTCCCTTTGTGGGCAAAGCTCCATGGTTTCTGATTCTAAGTTCATTATCTTTTTTTTTTTTTTTTTTTTTTTTTTTCATTTTACATGAAATATTCCTTTTTCTGGAGTGTTTTGCTGGTTTTACCTTATACTGGTATTTGAAAAGTTATGCTTAGACTAGCTTAGCTGGGAGTCCTTCCAGTCTGAGACTTGCCTGTTCTTTAAAATCACAGTCAAGTCAAAAACAATCCTATAAGCACAGAATTTCTTTAACAAAGAGATTTCTTTTTAACATGGTGCATTTAAAGAATTTACTTTGACTGTTACATTTAGCCAAAATGCTTTAATCAGTAAAAATGTATTTAGCAATTTGGCTTGTTATTTTACCTTAGACTTTCTACAGTGATGCCTGCAATTCTGAGTCTCAGCACACTAAGTTTTCAGATTAAAAGGGTTTTGGATTGATTGATTGCGTAGCTTTGGCAAATTAGTTAATTTTATAGAAACCACAGTAATATTTAGATTAACAAGGTTACTGCTTGTTTAAAGCCAATAAGCACACAGTGAAAAGTAAGGATACCATAAGCAGGGAAAATAAAGCTGCAACAGAGAAGTAATGCACTGCAATGTTAGGATATTTTGGGTTAAAGGGAAGGTAACTTTGTTGTATGTAATAGGTTTATTCATGAAGCTTTAGAAAGAAATTATTTGCTTGTTGAATGTTTCTAAATGACTGAGCTGGAGAACTTTGAGGAACCTTTGAAGAAGTCTGTATGGGAAATTATTTGCTAGTTTTTCTATTTCTTCCCAGTCTTGCCAGTCTTGCTATATTTCTGTGTTTGGTAGGAAAAATACATTAGATTAATTAGGAAAGAGATTTTTTTAGACTAATAAGAAGATTGTAATTGCCAAAGGAAAACAATCATGCAAAGAAAGAGAGCTTAAAAGCACACTGAAAATATAGGGTGAAAGCAGAAGAAAGTAGCAAAAATACTTGACAGTAGTGTTAATGTTCTCTAGCGTTAACTTCTCAGTGCGGGATGTGTTGCTTTGGTGCTGCCCCGTGTTTGTGCTCTACTGTCCAACAGTTACAAAGAGGCAAAATAGAGAGGAGAAAGGAGGCAAAATAGAGAGGAGTGCATTTGAGAGATCAGGAACGTCTGAATTTAGAAGGAATTCCAACAGCCTTATTGTGAGGATAATTTACCAAAAGGGTACAAAGTAATACCTCCTAGAAATGACATGTTGGCGTGTGTGTGTACATGTAATCATGTGGTTTTTTTTGCCCCACTCCTCCTCTTGTCTTGAGGCTGATGCTGTTAAATTTATACTTAAAGAATCTTCAGTTTGCTAAAAAATATCAATATTTATCTTTGTCAAGTAGCAGTCCTAGGCAAATGCTGTTTGATAAGTAGCTATTTGTTACTTAGGTGAAGGCCAGGGCTCCAATTTAATTACTTGGAAGTTTCTTTTCAATGTTCATCCTTCTACTATTAAATCATAGGAGAAAAAGAATAATTGAGATGTAAGATGCATTGGGCTGCAACAGCATAAATTAATACATGAAGCCCTATTTCTTATTTGGCATATGGGTTTTATGGGGCACGAAGCTTCACAGGAAAATGCTGAACAACAAGATAATTCAAAGAAAAAGCAGCTCTGCGAAAACATGGGAGTTAACTGAGTATGACTTAAACAGGACTCTAAAGGTTGGGGAGAAGTAAGTCATTCTCTTAGAATATTGAAGTAACTCACAGGAAAAAAAAGCAGAAAGTAGCAAGACAAAAGTGAAACAGAAGCAAGAAAACCTATTATGACTGACTTGTAAAAGAGATGGGAAAAATATTTGAAAATAATGGCATGGAGAGTAGAACTTATTCTGGCATACCATATTAAACACAGTCCTTTGCCTAAGCTAGAAATGATAAATCACCCACTGTTGATGAAATAATAGGAGACGTGCTTGAAATGACTAGAAAGAGCAGGGTATTTAAATAGGCAGTATGTGCTTGAAATGAGGAGAGTTCACTGCTGTAATGGTTTATGTAAATAAAGTAATATAGATGGTATTTGACTGTAGAAATGACTAAATCAGTCTAATAATTGTAAAAGGGTATTAATTTGATATAAAAAATATAACTTTGCAAAGTACTTGTGTTTCATTTGCTGTATGTAGTGGGTCTTGAAGGGAGAGAGTTGGGTAGATTGAGCTTCTATCACCAAAGGCCCAGTGAAACAGTAAAACTTAAACTGTATATTTTAAAAAATGATTTTACCCATTTTGATTTTTAGCAGAGTATATTAACAATGTGAGTATTCTGGTCATTGTAGAATTGAACTGTTTTGTAAACAAAGTGCAAAGATTGAGGAAATTTTCATTAGATATTAATGATGTGAGAATGCCTTTTAAAAATGCGCTTTCTCTGATAAGTTGTTTTCACTTAAGAGCCATACTGAAAAGAATTAATATTGTACATGTCTACTGTCCATGTGATACTGGGAAGTTCCAACCCTTTCCAAAAGGTTGGGCTTGCATGTCCAAAATTGCAAATGAAATCTGTTACAAATTACTTAAGCATTTCCTATGGCACATGTAGCTTTTTGTAGATGTCAGCAAGGGCTGTAAGCACTGCCTGTGTTGAGATGCGGTCAAATGGATAATTCTAGGAATAAAATTGTGCAGAGGAAGAACTATTTTCATGTTGGTCTCTGATAAAAATTTCAATACCATGCACCCTTACTGTTAAAATTTCTGTAGAAATCTTTTTTACAACTAAGAACTTTGTTTTATGAAATAGGACAGGGATTTCTTTGAGTGAATCAACACACATTTAAATCATTTTGAAACAAGATGGTTGGATAGTGCCAAACAGGTTCAGAGATAGGCTCTGTTTCCGTGTCGTGTTATTCATATTCTCTGTTCCAGCTTAACAGAATAGAAGAAAATTCTTCAATAGATTAAGCCATTTCAAAGATGATGTTTTTGTGTGCATGTACAAGATTGCTGAATATTTATGGATTGTTTTATTATCCATTATTATTATATCTGTCAGAGTTTCATTCCTGACCAGACACCTGACTTCCAACCTTCTCTTTTTTTTTTCCTTTTTTCTTTTTTCTTTCCCCCCCTTTCTCCCCCTTTCCCCCCCTTTTTTTCTTTTTTTTTTTCTTTTTCTTTTTTTCTTTTTCTTTTTTTCTTCTGGTTCACTGATCTTTGTTTTATTCTGTTAGTGATCGTGCATATAGAAAACCCTCTGATGCTGAATTTAGGTAATTTGGTAAAAGTAACCCAAAGACACCAGCACAAATCATTTGCAACTACACATTCTGATCAGACAGTAAAGATGCTAAATATTTAATAGATTCTACCAGACAATTGAGAACAGCAGATCATCATTTCTGACCTCTTATTAAAATAAGCCCAAGAATTACATTGAGTTACTCATTTATTGAGAATATCTTAGTTTTGTGTGTGTTTAACATCAGTGCAATTGCCACTTTATTCAAAGTGTGTCAGATAATTTCCTTCATGTAATGAAGCCTTTTATGGAACAGATGAGTGTTTATTTCAACAATCATGAAGCTTAGACTGTATCTGGAGTAAAATTTACACTGAGATGGGCTTAAGAATGCATAATAGCATAATTAACACACTCCACTAATGATGAAGGGGCTGTCGGAGGTTCCATAATGCTAATATAACCATCAAGGGTCAAAATTTCCAAGTCTTTCTCAAGCACTTCTGAGGAAAAAGTGCTACTTAGAGAAGTAGCTTATTCTTTTAAGTTTTAGAAGCACTCAGCTCTTACTGAGATTTAGGATAAACATCTAATTGTCCTAAATAATGGAATATAGAATCTTTAATTATTTAAGGCACCTTCTAAAGTTTGCCCCTAATTTCTTGCAGCCTCTGCCATACAAATCTTGGGAGATCACATGGGTCAGCTCCTATATTTTGTGAAAAAGATGAAGAGCCAGCAGTGTTGTTAAGTTTTACTCTAGTGATTCTGGTATAACCTCTCTGAACTCCTTGCTGCCCATTTTTCTCCATTTCATGGGGGAAGACCCTCTTTCACCTTTGGCTCTCTTCTTTTAGATACGCTACTAGAAAAAAATGTCAGAGAGACTGGGGGATTGCATGGAAGCAAAATGCCAATGGGCAGAGGTCTTGCATCTTTTGGGGTCTTGTTTTAGAGTGCTGTGACTGGAAGAACTCGGCGTTCAGAAAGCCCTTGCCTACACTCAGTTACTCTCTTCCGCATTCAGCTTGAAGAAGGTTGAGGATTTGTCAGCATAGCCTCACTCTGTCCTCTATCAGTGATTGATTTACCAAATACATGTCTGTCAATTTTCTGTATTTTTCCAAATGCCCCTGCTCATTAGAACTTTTTGACCGTGGTGAACAATGCCTTGGAAGTATAGGATGCAGCAAGAACTGTTTAGCTATTTAGGTTAGATAACTGCTGAATTTCAAAAGAAGTATATTTTTGGTGCTCTATGGTCAGTATTTTCAGCTTAGGGGAAATAAGGGGATTCAGTGCCAGGTGAATGACAGGAGAAGCTGGATGCAGAATCCTGGAAAATGCTGGAGAATCCTGGAGCTGGTGAATTGTGTTTTGCTGCTCAATTATGAGTACTCAATTATGAGTAGCAGCAGAACTGCCAGAGAGTCTTTTAACTTACTCTATCCTGTTTGTCCTCTTCAAATTTTTTCTTTGATTATTACCGAATGACTGCTTTAATGTCTCACTGCTATTCTGAATTATTTACTATGAAGATAAGAGTCTAAAAGGGTGTATTAAAAATATAATGGAACAGGAGTTTAGCTGTTACCAGAGAATGCTATCCTAAGTAGTCCTTGTTTTTCTTGGTGGAATATGATTACATGAACAATTAAAAAAAAAAAAATTAAATATGCAAGCAAATATTTGTACGAAAATATCCATATGCATATGAAAACCATGGGTGGCTCTTTTCCTTTGGGAAAAGGAATATGTAGTGAATTGATGATATGATCATCTATTTGAGTAACTCCCATTCTCTCCAGTCTCAACCAAAATTTCTGTGTTGTTACCCCTCTGTGTTATACATCTGTGTTATTTACCTGTACAGTTTCCTGTACATTTTTATGTATTAAGAGCCATGTATGCCTAAAAATGCAACAATACTATCATCTATACTGCTACATAGGTATAAAGAATATCATTGCACTGTTTGTTGCCTGTCACCTTTTGAAGTGTTGTCCTGCCAGCAGACATTGATTTTTTTTTTGTGAATCATTTGGAGCTTATGGAGAGTAGTGATTTGGGAAATGGCAGGACACCAATCAAAAGGTGTTACAGAGTGGTTCGGTTCACAACCAGTAATCATTTTTACCAGTAAAACATATTTACTGTGTACTTGAAGGGCTTGCCTATTGAACACAGAGTAGGCATGCTACATCAAGTTTAGATCAGGCTTGAGCTAGCTCCTGCAGCCAGAATGAAAATGGTTTTCCTTTTAAAAGGACTTAGACTCTAAAAATGCTGATGAAAATCTGAGAGCATATGAGGGAACAGTATAATAAGTAAGGTTGTCACTTCATTAGATAACATGAATTTGAATTGTGACGTTGTTTGCTTAGACATCCCCACCGTTTCCGGCAATGCAGAATACAGTGCTCAACTGTCAATAGTCCAGGAAAAAGAAACCTCAACGATAACTTGCGTTGCTGCATTTTTAGTGAGACACAATGTGTTGTAGTATGAGTATTCATGATTTCTTTTCTGTTCCATTTTGTTTAATTATTTACTAAAATCTCTGTATTGTAACTAGAATGATAATTAAAGGCAAGTTCTAGATATTTTCTTTCTTCAAAATCTTCAGCAAGTAAATCTCGTAAGAGGAATCTGCGTCAAGGAGTTTTAACGACATGCAGAGCACTCCTCTGTGCTTGACATCAACTGTTACCAGAACTTCTCTCTCTTCTTACTGTTTCCATGAGGAAAAGAGTACAGATTTAGAGGAGTAAATAAATAAGATCATTCAAATCATTCTTAGTTTCATTATTTAGACATGACTAGAATGATAAACAATAGAAAGTAATGGAGATTGGTAAAATCAGGATATTACTTCGTTTATTGACTGTTAGTAGTAGTATTTCTTATACCTGATAGTATTTATTTGAGGAAGACATATGACTTCCTTTTGGAGAACAGGAACTCGGCATCTGAAGGTACCAAGAGTCTGAAGAAGAAAAGAGGGAGAAATATCTGGTAATTCATACAGAAGGGAGATGGAATGTTTTTGTGATGGAATTAGCAAGTGCTAAGGTGTTTCTGAATGCAGGAAACAACTCTCCTGCAAGCACAGTATCTTCTGAGTACCTTTGAAAATTTATTTTGGAACTTGACAACTGGTAGTTTTCAGCTTTAGGCTTCAAAAAGCTTGGCATATAAAACTCAGCTTAGAAGGGAAAAGCTAGAGCAGCTCTTCTAACAGATGCTCCCAGCCATTTCCCAGAAAATTTCCACAGTATAGCCAATGGGGTTCTAATACAGTGTTCTCAGTGCTCTCAGATTATTTTGTAGTCTCCATCACCTAGGCATTTGGCATGAGGGGAAATTATGAAGGATGGAACAAAGTTGATAAAAATGAACAAATACATAAGCATATAAATTACGGACTAGAAGTGCTAATAGAGCAGATGCATTATGAACCTGCTTGTGCAACAGGAAAATAAGCTGTTTTCTTGAAGAGAATGTTGAACTCCATTGATTTTCATAGATATTTTCCCCTTTTTTTTAAGTGATGGGAAAGTCTTTGGGGAAAATACTGTGCAAGCCTTTGAATTGGTAGTAATTGTTGTACAGGGACAAAAAATGCTTAGCTGGTTAATCACGTGGAGCGTGGTAGGTATTAGCGGAAGCAGCAGGCAAAGGGTGCAACCCTCATTCCCAAAGCAACTTTCTCATTGTCTCTCAACAGGCCAGTTATTTTTTCTATGTTCATCTTTTTTATGGACTTTAGGGAAAACGATATCACCTGTTTGTGCATGTATAAATGAAAAATACTTATTCAGTAAGATGTTTAGATTTCTCTTAACCTTACTAGTTGATTTTCTGAGTCCTCAATTGTTGATATAATGAGAACACAACATTTATATAAATAGTGATATTTCAAGTATCACATAAAATCTCACATTTGATTTCCTGAATTTGAAGATTGACTTTTTGAGTTTTTCTTGTGCCACTGGAGAACAAATACAACATCTCTACTATTGCTGTCACTCACAAATGATTTATAATTTTTGCAGTCTGTTTGAGGACAGCTTTTGTTGTCCATGAAGTGTAGCAAGTCATACACAGAATTCCGAAGCAGAGAAGAGGACCCAGCTGTTCTGGGATCAAGTGAACATGCAAAGTTAAGATGGGGCAACTCCTGTTTATGTGTACATCTGGCGTATGTACACATAACCAGCATGCAAGTATTTCAGTGTATACTTGTGTACAGGAATTTCTCATGAGGCCATTTGTGTATTTTCCATAGGGATGCTGTGAATTCATACTATGCAGCTTCAAAAACAAGATGCTTTTTCAGCCTAGGACTAACAGAACAAATTGGGTCTAGGCTGGCTGGCATTACAAGGGAGAGGAGATGAATTGCCATCTCTTCAGGCTTTGAACTGTGAAGTCTGTAGTATGGTATTTGCATAATATTTGATTAATAACTCAGTAAAAACATTACACGCTCCATTGCAAATCTGCCACTAATGTTTTTCCAGGTTTAAAGAATGTATGTTAGCTACTCTTACGTTGGAGTGCATTTGAAAGACTCCTTTCAAAGAGCCACTGAGGAAATTTTAAGGAGCAGTTTCAATTTTTCCTCACCAATAATTTAGCAAAAGGTGAATCCCAGGTGTAGTGTGGTGTACTTGATCCAGTACATCAAAGTCCTGTGAGTGGAAAACTGCCGTATCAGTCCTGTCTCTGGCTTCGAGAACATGAAGCTGACGTCCAAGGACAGCTTCTAGACTTGACTCAATATGCTGAGGTTGTTTTAGTCCCTTCTGTTGAAGCTTTTAAAAAGGTCAGATAATCTGGTGAGCATTTAACCCTTTTTAAAAATAAGTTCCCTGCAGTTTAGGAGCAGATGCATGAGGAGGAGTTGAAACTCTTTGATTAAAATTCCCACTGATGGAGAAAGATTTTGAATCCAGGAGTTTTAAAAGTTTTTTGTAAGTTATTTTTAGGTTCCCAAGCAGACAGGCTTAGTACGTCATAGATATTTACTCATAGAATATTTACCATGCTTTTATAATGGTTTCAAGTTTTTCCTACGTTAGCAGGCATTTCACTGAAAAGGCCATTCAATGTTTTCCAAATAGAAGGCAGCAATTTTGTGCAGTTTAGGATCGCCATCTGTACTCTTTTGCTGCCTCACGTAAATTATTGGTTGTTTAATTTAGCTTTTTTTGTCATGTCATTTATTTCCACATATGGAGGTAGCTGCTTTATCAGGAGATAATAGAAAGCTATTAACTTGTTTCACCTTACATGGCCACTACCACATGCTGCTGTTTCTTATTATAACCTCAGCTCCAGCAATGTGGCCCTTGGTGGCATCTTCCAGGGATGCTGTTTATTACATTGCAACTGTGAAGTGAATGTGGACTGCTGTTGTGTTGCCCTACTAATCTAATATGGTGATTGGGGTGATGTTTGTGCAATGCTTTCTCACATTTCTCAGCTGATGAAATTCAGTTAATTATTAAAATAGAAGAGGATAGCTTTTTTTAAAAAAAAATTTTTACTTGTGTATTTATGAGAGACTTGCTGTATACTTAGCATCATTGGTTTTCTTAGTTAATTCCTGAGTAAATTAAATCTAGCGTCTGCTGGGATACTCCAAAAATAGGAAGGAGGGATAGCGGTGAAAATAGCAAACCCACAGATACATACTTGTATTGAAAAGTGTTTGTTTTTTGTCATGATACTGCAACTATTTTGAACTAAATGGCCAAATTCTGAGGTAAGGCAAATCAGTCTGCTCTAAATTAATGGAGTTTATCTAGAAAAAAACATGTGAAGATATTACCATGCTTAAGATGCTCTTCCATGTTCATGAAAGGATACATTAGTGACTGCTAAAATACCTAGAAGTTGCTGGAAGGTGAAAAGTTGAAAAAACAAAAACAAAAAAACAAACAAAAAAAACCCCCAAAAAAACCCACTTTATAAGATAAGATACTGTAGTGTAGATATAGCTTCCTAATAATTATGGTGGATCACAAGTAATATATGCTCTCACTGTTTTGCATCTTTATGTGTCTTTTCATGAGCCTGGAGAAGATCACCGCGTGGCTTACCTTTTATTTCACTGAGATGCCCATATTTCATAGCATGAAATAGTGCCTGAAGTGTTCTCTCTTACGCTGTGCTGAAGTACTTCAATAAAATTAAGATCGTATCTGTCCAAGATGAGGAGAAATGCTTTTATGGATCAGTGTAATCCATTCACTGGTTTATGAACCTAAAGTCCTAAGGTCTTCAGAGAGTGCCACAAATATTTATGATGCCCTTGTGTACTTGATATCTGGATCTCTAAATTAGTTGAAAGAAGAGTAAAAATTCATATTGGATTTATATTGGACATGCTCCCCCCTGGCTATATGCATGGAGAGGCTCGGGAGCATAACTCATTCCTCTTGAGGTCAGTCATAATTTATGCTATTTTACCTCCACACTTGCTTTCTTTGGAAGCAGAATATGAAGAATTTTTGCACTTAAAGAAAAATGTCTCTCTCTGCATTAAACTTCATTCAGTCTAAGAGAGCCATTGATATCAATGATGATGTGAACAGCTCCAGCTGAAATCAGCAGAAAGCTGAGAAGATGACCCCAGCATTGTCCAGTGAACTTCAGAGGTCTTTGGTAATGATGTTACTGAGTTGCTGTTCTGTGGAATTCAGTGTGCCACAATTACATGATTCCTTTAAAGTAAAGGTGCTAAGAATAAGTGGATCACAAATGCTTAGGTTAATTTTTGTTCTTGTGGCATCATGTTGAAATGTCATTACAAACAAGAAAAAAATACCCAGTTTCTAGAGCAACTTTGGTACAGTTGTACTGCATGACTGATTTCCCACTGGTGCCTGGGTACATCCAAAAGACCTGCTTATGACCTAGAGGCCTGACTGGACTTGAGACCCTTCTCCATTTGCATTTGTTGGGATTTGAACTGGATCCTGCTCTTTGAAAAAATCACAGAGCTTTTGGCTAAGTAACCATCTAATGATATCATTATTCTGAAATTTTTTACTGTTCCTTGGGCCATAATATTCCAGATTTATTGATGGCCCATACAATTTGCAAAAGCCACCTGCTTGGCAGATTTCACCAGACTGAAAATGTACTTTGAATTATTATGATATGATATAAAGTGAGTTGTATGGTGGCAAAATTGCTAACGAACTCATTATTCTGATTCTGCTGAGTATATGGTAATTGCTGTTTGAAGGTACTGAGTACTCCAGGCAGCGTCTTATTATTATTTAAAGACAAGTAAAAATGAAGTCAATTATATTTTATGCAGTAATATGCCTAATGTTGAATTTCCCTTTGGTATAGTTGCATTGCTGGTAGAGGGGGCCTATTTTACAGCTGCTGAATAAGGAGATACTGTTGTGCAGAAGCACATTTGGGTGCATTTGAGTGTCCTGTTCCTAGAGATTAATGCTGGACAAGGAGGGGAGACCCACAGAGTCCAGCCCTCCCTCGAGCCCTCAGGGTGCCTCCTCATTCCCCCATTGCGATATTTGCTTTCGAATGCCGTACGCTGTTTTGCTCAAGGATACAACACTCTGAAAGCTTTTGAGACTTTTATTTACAGTAATAGAATTTTCTTCTGTCAAACATTTTTCCCTAATAGTCTTAGACGTATGACCATTCCTGAGAGTATGAGCACTTCTAAGCAGCTCGGATAAGATTAGTTCAAGTATGAATGACAGGTAGCGAGCGAACACGCAGTGTCTTTTCTAGTGTAAATTGATTTCAGTGGGACATCATTGATGTATGCAGGATGTAGCGCTAGATCTTAAAGGTCTTAAGTGAATTTTTTTGTCAGAGGCAGTAAGTCCGAATGGGACTGTTCAAGCAATCAGGTGCCATCAAAGCAAATTATGAGTGAATAGAAGATGTGGTTTAATGTTTGTAATAAACAGGGACAGAGGTGGCAGCAGTCTCTATGGCAGTAAAGGCGTGGGAATTTCTTTTCTCTCTTTGTGATGTGTCAGATGAAAGTGATTCATGAAATACGAACCAGACACCTTCCCAATGAGCATTTACATGGAATGAACATTCATGATCATAACAGCAGTGGAGACAGAGCTAAAAGTACCAAAAGAAGTGGTGGTTTTGCACCTGTCTCTCCTTATAGCACAGCAAGACTTCAGCTTCATTAAGTTGTACTGGAAGGCAGGTTTGTTTAAATGTGTAGATAAACTTAGATATGTTATTTTTTTAATGCAAGCCACTGGGACAAGTTTTTGTGAGGAGATAAGAAATATCCAGGAAGAAGTATCTAGGAAGTCAGGAAAGCCTGATATTAAATTGCCAAAAAGTAATTTATGCTGGTTTAAACACATTAAAATCCTATCAGTGCATTTCCAGAAGACCATCAGAAGGAATCTTTGTAAATGCCTCAAGTATTTTAAGTGCTTGTGCTGTTGATATCTTGCATGGATTAAAGGGCACAACAGGGTTGAAAAGCAGCTTGCTGGCAGTAGTTCTATCCCTAATCTTAATTTGCTTAGTTTGCTTAATTTGCTTTTTCTTTTCTCTTCTTTTGAGATGTCTAGCATGAATAAAGCAAATGGATGTGAGCTGGTAGTAATGCTGCTAAGAGTAAATGAAGTGAGTCAGGAAAGCAAAATAAGACTGGCGGACTATAGCAGCCAAGTAGTATTTTCTTTCTTGGTCTCTCATGGCTTCATTTTGATTTTATCTGAACTTCCACGATTTATATGTGATACATGAAAATAGATCCAAATCCTGGATTAGTCCAAGATGTTTTAATTTCAACTCTCTGATAATTGCTGTTAAGAAAAGGTTGGTAGTGCAGCCATTATAAGGAAAATAATCCAAATTTTCTTTGTCACTTACAAACTAAAGAGATGGCTCTGGCCCAAGTGGCCAATTTAGGAAAATGTTAACAGGTTATTTAGAAGACCCAGTTGTTGTCTTATCTCAAGTTTTGTGTTCCTGAAAAGAGAAACTAGCTTATGTTATTACAGTTCACCTTCAGGGTACCTAGTAAATCTGGTGGCATTAGGAACGGGCTTTCTTAGTTCAATTAAGAGCAGATTTTCTTGTTAAATTACTATTTTAATATCTTGTTGTAAAAGCTGATTTCACTCTCAGGCAAAACTATGAGACACTTAGCTTCTCTTTTCCTTTTTGTTGCTTTAGTCCAGATTTTATTGTCTAGGTAGCTCTTTGAGGTAGCGTATACTGTACTGCATTCTCAGAAGTATTTTCTAACAAGCCTCCAGTAAATTAGGAAAAATTATTTGGAAACAAAATGAATAATAATGCTTGCTCTGGTATTGATTTTGCTGTGCTGGTATGATGTCTAGGGGCAAGGAAAGCTAGCAACAGAAAATAGGAACTGTTGGAAATGCATGAGGATGCCAATAATGTAATTATCTCTAATGAACAGGGAAGAATGAGTTGGTCTCTCTTTTTACCTCTACATATAAATTGTTTCGTGTTACTACTTACGATCACACGACTGTGCCTAGTGCTTAAACTCCCTTTATGAAGAAGTTAGGCAGCCTGACATCAATGCTGTGAATTACTAATCAACTCTAAGAAATGCTCAGCTCTTTAAGCTGCAGAAATAACTGTCTCTGTGGTATGGTTATTCTCCCTGATACCAAAACCAGGTCTAATAAATATAAGCCACCTATATTGAGAGGTAACTGCTTTTAAGATGAATATTGTTGTTCCTGGTAGAATTTGCACTCATTTTCATATGTGTCTACGGTACCAGGCATGATTTTGTTAGAAATTTCAGCTTTCTTCATAAATAGTAAATAAGGGTAATATAGCAAAGTGTCTTTCCTAACTGAGTATGCCATGTAGCAGCATCTATTATACTACACTATAGGAATTGCTTTAAACATTGTTTATTGTTTTGCACTTTGATGAAGAGGCACATTGGAACAGAAATGGTACATCTCACCAACCTCAGGGTCTTTTGGGGAAGAAAGCATCAGTAGTTAGGAGATTGAATACTGCCCCCGGCATCTTTTTTTTTTATTTTTTATTTTTTTTCTCCCCTCCTGCTTTTCTTACTACCTTAAAAAAATTTTTATTCATAAACTCAAATTATTGCTTCTTTTTATTACATTTCCTTTATCTTCATTTCTAAATCATATTTTTGCCTCTGTATTTGGTGTTTTCAGCCTTTAATATTTAATTCCCATTTATATGCTATTCAGGCATTTAAAGTTTTGTTGTATATTACATTTGTCTTTATTTTTTATTGAAGAAATCATTTACCCACTGATAATTTAAATGAGCGGATTTTTCCTTGCAATTTTGTTGTTGTTGTTGCAAAATGAATAGCTCTTAGACCAATTAAGACAGAAACAAATGTTGCAGAAAGGTTTGGGGGCTTTTGGGACACAGTTTCAAAGAAACTGTGACATGCTACAATTGTCATTTTAATCAAAATTTGCAGTCACATAGAGCAGTTTTTTCTTTAAAAGCTAAGCGTGTTAATAATAACTTATACTCCTGGTTTTTCTTTTTTTCTTTTTTCTTTTTTTTTTCAATTCAGAAATGCCCATATGATGGGCATTCATATTGTGTTTTCTACCCTGTCAGTGCTTTGGACTTGGAGAGTAAGACATGTCCTCTTCTGATTGACTCAAGGATGGGTGGAAGAGAGTGATTTGCAACTCTGCGAAATTATTGTTTTTCACAGTTGCTCTGAATGGTTGTTTCCTAGGTACTTTTAAAAAAACAGCAATTTTACTAATAGCAACTGAAAGTTGCTGTATAATTTTAATATTGCTTTTTATGACCTTTTTAGTTGATCCCACAGGAGTTGTAATGCAGTAAATTCCCCACAGTAGGTTGCGGTGTTGCGGCCTGTGGTATCGGTTCTCCTTCATAATATATATTTGCTTAGGCTCGTTGACATCACTGTATTGTTTGCCCACACCAGAGAGAATTGCATGGAGCTTCGTATGAAGTGGCTGGAAGAGCTCGTTGGCTTACGTGCTCCCAAGGACTGCACAACTTCCCTGAAGCTCCAGGCTCCAAAGCCATGGAGTACGTCTTGTCACTAGAGGTCAGAGGAAATCTACAACTCCTTGGCCCACAAGCCTGGCCTGCCAGAGCTGAAAGACCGGATGGTTTGCCAGCGATGTAAGGGCATGACCCTCTTAAGCTGGAGGGGAGAAGGCGGCCCTCACTGGTAGATACTGCTCCTATATGGAGGAGTTCTCTCTGGTGAGTCTTGGTGGCTCACAGTGCCACCACTGCACAGGGAAGAGCCAACTGCTGATAGTAAGAGTAATACCAGCTCTTCCCTTGGACCTGCCTCAAGCACTGGGGAGGCTTGCTGCTGCTTGGCTTAGTTTTGCTTCTAACCCGTTGGTATCTTCTCAGGAAGGGCAGGCAGATTTTGTGGAGGTTGAGAAGCGAGCACTGAGGGGAGCAAGTAAATGGTCTCCATAAACCTGGAAGTGCTACGCTACAACCACTCCTGTACTCTTTATGGCTGGTGCCAAATGTGCAGTAAAGGGAAGTAAATCAAAGTTTTTGGACTAGAGAAAGCTGATGATTGTCCAAAAACTAGAAAAAGAGGGATTTTTATGAATCTGAAAAAAAAGGGGGAATGGGCAAGAATATGGACCTTAAAAAACAGATCGCCATTTTGTGCGGAGAGATGTTAACACGACTATAGCCTTTTACTGTGCCAATAAAATGATACGCCATCATAAATTTATAACGGTGAAGCATTTGGCTTTATAATGTCATTTACATGAAGGTTTTTTAAACAACTGTGAAGCATGATTCAGGCATTTGGTTTAATTACTGTTGTTAGTGTAAGATTATGGGGACAAGAAAAAAGGCTAAATTAGCTGGATATTAAGCTTGATTTTGTAGGGTTTTGGGGGTTGTGTTTGTACAGGCCCATGTCACAAGTAGGTTGTTAGGCAGTTAAGTTGAAATTTTTGTTATTTCTTGCTAAACAGATGAAGAACTTAAACTACTTCTATGATGCTCATTCTCATGTCACTTAGACGTGCAATTTTGTCGTTGATACAATTCACTCCGTGTTCTGTCAGGGATGGATATCTGCTTAATTTCTTGTCATCTGGGTTGGTAAGTGCAGTGTATGCACCAAGCTTTTTTTTCCTTGTTCTTCCACGTTGAGCACAAGAAGAATACGAACTCCTTGGTGCAATCACCACTGAAATCCCTTTCCTAAAACTGCAGCGCATTGCATACTCTACCTTTGTGGAATGGTTACGTATGAATTGCATTGTATATAGTCCTTGCAATTGCACTTATGCTACCGGAAGCCGTGTCTAGCTAGACAAGGGTGGGTGCCCGGTTTTGCCAGGATGCCTGTTTTACAGAAAATAAGTACTTCTCTGTCATCCTAAGCCTAGACTTTGATAAGTCACTTTACATATGCAAAAATAAATAGTATCTCCTGGTCTTTTTGTGTAAACCCAGGCTCTTGTTTGGGCTAGAGCGATTTCCCAGGCAAGAGATTGCACTGATAATCTGTAGTGGAAGAGTTTTCTGGGCTGTGTATTTTGTGCCTCTTAATTGACATGGGCCTCACTGAAAGATAATTTTAAGGTAATCTTCAGGTAAAGATAATCTCAAAATAATGCACTGTGCCATGTCAGTAATTATGGAGCTCAACCTCGTAACTACAGAACCCAGTATAGCCAAAGCTTAATTACAGAGCAGACTGTCATGAAAATGCAGCCTTTGTCTTGTACTTACTGCACTCTCCTAGTCAGTGCTTGACTTGCTAGGTAGAGAAGAGGCTTAAGCTGCGTAACGAGTGTCTTTACTACTGTCTTTTGTATGTAGAGCCCTGATAAAACGTACATATAGTGGAGTCATTACACTGATTAGTTAAATATAGCGATGTGGTAGCCAGGTTGTGTACTAGAGACATGTGACAAAGAGTTTTTTTATTATTAAGTGTTTAGCATTGCATAAAACATTTCAGGCCTGGTGGCAGAGAAAATATGCAAAAGTATAGAGGAAATATGGATTTCAGCTCTCTATGGTTAATTCTACTATATTGAAGGAAGATTTCTTAGTTATGTCTACTTGACTGTCCTAGATGATTCCTGAGATCTCCCCTTAAAAAACCTAAAGCTGAAGATTCATCCTTCCACCACTTCATAGATCTCTAAGTTGTTTTCACGCTTTTGTAGGCATGACCGTTTTGAACACCACAGGCTGTGGCATCTACTCCTTAAGACTTTACAGAGCTGCGGCAAGACACTTAAGCACTAACTCTCCCCAGTCAATTTGAGATATATAGGACCGAATATATTGCCAGTTTACAAGGCTACATATCAAAAATCTGAAGTGCTCTTGTGTTCTTGACGTAATTCTTTTTAAGCGGTAGAGCTCTGGAGCTTTGAATTGTGAGGCAGAAGCACAGCAGGCCCGAGAAGCTGAGCGATGTGCGCGTTCTGGGAGTCAGACCCAAGCCCAGTAACTGTTTGAAATGTCTTCTGGTTGATTTGCCTTTTTTTCTTCCAAGTCATGCAGGGAAGCGGCACAGGGTCTATGCAAACAGAAGTTGGTGCATTCTCAGGTGGTGCTAATAATAAATATTTGTTGGACTGTGAAAGTTCAGGGGAAGTCAAGGTGACATTTATAAAATGGTGCCAGATGTTCCAGGATTGTGGTTTCTTCTCTAAGCTGTTGTCTGGGAGCATGGGGGATGAATGACTTAGCCAAGGTTAGGACTGTTAATTGAGGCAATTAATAAGGATTTTAGCAATAGCTATTTCCAGCACTTGTTTATGTAGAAAAAAAAGGTCAGGTTCGTTCTATAAATCAGATGAGAAGATAACCACTGACACCTTCAGGCACTGAAAGCCCAATACTAAAAGCCAGAAAGAAGGGGAAAACCTAGCTTTTCTCATAAGATACAGATTTTTTTCTTTCATGTCAGTAGGGTTTTGCATAGCTGTCTAGCTAAACCTCTGTGAAACGACTACTGACTGAAGTCCATGCAATATTAGGCATGATTCTATATGTGCCAAAATACATATGAAGTGTAAAAGAATTCATCTGGTGTGGACGGATAACTAAAAGCTGGTACAAGGGCAGATCCAGGCTGATTAGGTTTGTAACCATCAGGTTATAATCAGTGATTCTGTGTTTTAAGAGCCAACTTCATAACCTCTTGTAGCTGTTCTAAAGCAACCATGTGAAAATTGGTGAAATCCCTGCTATGCAGAACTGCAGAGATTCTTGGGTGTCAGATCAGAAAGACACAGTACAAGAAGCTCAGTTCACATCCTTGCAATCACTCCACAGACCTAACTGTGCTAGTACTTGTCCTAAGTTTCTACAAAAGCCTAGAAAGCTCAGCACAGCTTTGAGACTGTAACACAGAAGATGTAATGCAGTTGACTTAACCATGTGAAGTTGATACTTGTAAGAAATTATCCCAAATGGGTCCTGCAGACTCCAGGGTTGTTGTCAAAAACTTCTGCAACAACAACTGGAGCAGATGGATAGTTGGTGGGAAGTTCCCTCTATCTATTGGCGGGTATTGAAAAACAAAACAAGTAGAAATGCCTGGTAGAAATTGCTGCAGGGTGCATTTGATTTTTAATGAAGAAGAGCTATTTACAGTGTCCAGAGCAGTGTCCAGAACCTAGAAATCAAAAGGCAAAAACTGATTTCAGAACTTAGAAACAGTTGTAGGGATTCCTTGTGTGACTGACTTTCAAATTGGCTTCCTGTGAAATGTTTGCCTTTTGCAATGCCAAACACACATAAAACATTTTCCACTACTGCACAGTCCTTTACAACACTGATGTCTTGAAGAAATTTTCATGGATGGTTGTGTAACTACTTCCCATGTTTAATGAGAACTAGTGGCAACCTTGGCAAATGTTTCCCTTCTGTGTTGACAGTGAAATTATGAGAGAAATGCAATGATAGCTGGGCTTTAGAGGTGCTTAACCACTTGGCCTCCCAGATGATTTGGCTTTTTCTGTAACGCTTGTCACCTATCTTTGTTACTTTTATTCTGGTTCACCAACAAGTTGCTGTTATCCAACTTCAGCTGGGACTCCAGTTCATAGATTCCCCGCTCATCGCAGTCATCCCACTGAACCTCCTTCTTGATGCAGTCTTCTCCCTCTTGTGTTTCTCCTGAGTAACATTACCCTTGAAGGGACTCAGCATTTAGTGGTGATAGTGAATTTTATAGTGAGGAGAGCAGAAAATGTCAAAAGAAATGGTAAATGTTAAAATGAAAATGTTAAGAAAGTAACCAGCTACTCTGTTATGTGAAGTGGCTTGAATGAAGAATGATCTCTTGATGTTCTTGATATTCTTTCCCTGTGATGTCATTGATATCATTGATATATAAGCCAGAAAAGTAAGAAGGCTTGTTGAAGACAAAGGCAAGAAGCTACAAATCAGCTGAACATAGCAGTAAGTGTTGATCTTTGAGTTGACCTGTGTCCAACCAAAATGAGCGGTCTTTCTCTTTTCTCTGAATACAGCTCACTGGTGAACACTGATGCATGAAGCGTGACAGTCACAAATCAGTCTTAAACTGAAATTCTTTATTAATCCAGTTAGATGAATTAGCCTCTGATAAAAGTAATTATTTAAAATTAATGCAGACCTGTTCATCCAAATTGATCGCAAAACACTTGTTTTGCAAAGGACTCCTGCCCAAAGCTTTCGTGTTAAACAGGCGCAGCAGTTGAAGGGGGAACTGTATTCTTTAGGCTTTAAAGCCAACGTATATGGGGGAAAGCGACCGCTGTGATGAATACGGTTGCCATCTAGGAAAAGAAGCTCCTTACGTGGGATATGGGTAAGGAAAATGTGGTAGAATGAAAGAAAGGGTGTCATGCTGGTTGGAGTGGGGTGCAGTGCTGAAAGGAGAGGATGTCAGCTGTAACTGAGAGGCATCTCAGCGCTGGACAACATAGAGCTCTTGGTCTGAGAAGAGCAGCTGCCTGTGCAATGCAAGGTCATAAAATTGCTGAGTGTTGCAGATACAGTCTGGCCCAGGATAACATCAAGGAGATTTGATAACAGGTTTGAAAGAAAGACCGATGGAAGACGCTTGGGTGGATGGATGTTTGTCTTGAAAGATGTCAGATGGCAAAAGATAAAGGTTGGCCAAGTAAGGGACAGTGCTAAGTTTGATGAGATAGAAATAGGCAAGGAAAGTGAAGGGAGAAGTTGCAAGGATATAGATGAAAGCCTGTGGACTGCAGAATTTACCTTGCTGTATTCTCACATTTAAATATCTTCATGCGTAGGAGGAATATTTCAAACATCTGCAGTGTTAGTAAGTAATCTTTCTCTCTTTTCTTTTGGATATATTGTTGTACAGTCTGTCATTCTGTCTGTATTTGAGTAAATGTTCAATTTCTTACTTTTCTTACTCATTGTTACGAGTTTGAGCAAATTACCCTCCCTGATATGTAGTATAAATGGATTCTTATTACTTTTATTCTTGGAGCATTACGCATCATTTCACATCAGACCAGCTGCATGGAAATGTGGCAAAAAAATGGGTAAAAAAAAGAATTCTAATTTGATGGTTCATTTCCTGAAATTATGATGCCTCTCAGAGGTAATAATGATCACTGGCGTATGCATTGCTCTGTTCAGAAATAGGACAGGGGGCATCTGAAGACATGAGGGTTAATGTTCAACTCGGAGAGAAACGCAGCCATAACGCCCAAGTAGCCGTGCCGGCGTCCTTTCCTCAGGCAACTATGTTTGCATTTGAAAATCTTGAACATGAACCACTTTATTGGTAACAATTTTGATATACATAAAGCTTTGCGAGAAGTTTACTTTTTGCATTATGAAATTTGATTTGAGCATATGTCCAAGGGCATGCGCGATGTATATCTCAAGTGCCTTTATAAGGGCTATAATTTCGGAGAGGATGCGTATGTTCTCCCGCGGAGCACACAGGTTTCAGTCATTCGTTCCCTATGGGTACAGGAGATGGCTACATAGTGTTGGGCGTAAATTCATGCTACCGGCAAGCAGTTTTTATGGGCAAAGAAATGTCTTTCGAGTTTATTCAGTGAATTCTGTGATCAAGTACAATTTTAGCTTTGTCATTCCCTATAAAGCTGTCTCGAATTCTCCAGTACACAAAGCCATCCTGTGTGGCCGCTGGCTATTGCTCAGCAGGCTTTTTTTCCATGTTTTTGTTTTCCTGTGTGCTGAATGAATAACTACTGAAACTGAGAAACACAGATACAGACTCTGTTCTTACCAGCCTGTTTCCTTCACAATTGTTCTCAGATTATGTTTGTCATCCATCTACTGATCTGGTCTTTTCTTTATGTGACATTTCTTACAACTTTAGGAAATTGCACCCAGAAAAGCAGTGTTTAGGACAGAAAAATAACTCTTTTGCAAAGTAAAAATGTGAGAAATACTGGAATTAAGGTCACCTAAGCCATGCTAGCTTGACTTTCTTACAATTTAGCATATATGTACTAGACTAAATATATATATTTCAAGTGCCCTACTTGGATTCTATGGTGGGCAACCCTATAGAGAGCCAGAGCAGCAACCTGTTCCTTGAATGCTTTCATCTCCCATAAAAGTGAACCATGGTAGAAATGACCTTTCTCTCTTTCTTCCTTCTGACATGCATTTACAAAAATGTAAGTTTTTGTTAAGTAGGGTTTGACTGGACTGAAGTGCTTGGTTCTGTTTTCATATGCAAGAAGAGACTGTGAAAGTCAAATACTTAGAGCAGGTCAGCAAGTCCACCTGGAAATAGTATGAAGTCATACTTGTTTTCCATATGAGGTGAGGAATTAGATGTTCATTTTTACAAATGTGGGGCACAGTTTTAAGGAGGCCTTGCTCCACTGCAGTGTGCATGCTGATGCCTCTCAGAGCAGCAGTGCGAGCTACTAGAGCAAAACTCAGGAAGGGGTTCCCTCCTCTTCCAGAGAACGTGCAGATAATGTTGTCCTGACACATTTTATGTTGACCCACTACCCAACATTTTCACAAGAACGCCTTGCCAGCATCTCTGCACCCAGGACTGAGCTGGCAGTCAGTGTTCAGGAGAGCACGTTGGGCACATTTGCCCTGGAGAGTGACCCAAAGCCTGCTGTCTGCTGCACGTGGCTCTAGTGGGAAGCTGGCCTTTATGCGATACGTGGTATTCGCTTGAAAAGCTAGAATTAAGAAGGCTGAAACTCTGTTGCCGTTATTTATACGGCATTTGGGCTTTGGGAGAAAACAGAAGCATCTGCACGGAAAAGACTTAGGGGAACTTTTCATACACTGAAATTTTTCATCTTAGGGGTATAAAATGTGTTATGTAAAAAGCATCAAGAAATCTTAATCCTGTTTATGCTTCAGAAGTTCCCTCTGGGGTTTAAATTTTTCTGACAAACTCTTTATGAAAATATTAACAGTTAAAAAAAGATTTTCACATTAAGAGAAAAATAAAATCATTAGATTTTATTCAGAACGAGATTGTGTTGTGTGGCTAATATCATGTATTGCTTTTATGTCATCTTCCCTACAAGAATTTAAAAAAGCAAGTGAGAATTTCATTTCTGGGAAGGAACACCGTGAACATACAGCCTTTCATTTATTTATTCAGCAAAAGAAAATATTTACAACAACACAATTAGGAATAGTAGCTGTTTAATAGAACTTCAGATATTATTGTTATATGTATTTACCTCATTCTGCCTTATATTGCTGTTGAATGAAGAGATCTGCTTGGCAACATTTTTCCATTTTGCCCATACGAATATGTTGTGTAATTTTGTATTTGGTCTCTTAGCTTCTGCTATATGGAAGCATTTTTAAGGGAAATATTTAATATATGGATCAATCTTTCTAGTTATGTTGAAGATTCTATAGCATGCTTAAAAGGTTAGTGTGAAGGCTATAATCTACGCAAACGATAACAAAGGATAAGGAAGGGAGTACGCATGCCAAATGTTAAGTCAGTATTCTAGTTTTAAGGCTTTGTGTCTCAAATTGAGACCTTTGTAACACTTGTATATATGCTACTGTTTCTACTATGTAAGCTGCAAGTTACTGAGGCTTATCTGAGAAGGAGGGAGCTGAGAGATTTTAATTAACTTCACCGGTGGGAGGGTAAGCAGAGTACTCACTGTCTTAACAAGAGTGAGACCTAAGCATATACATATTGCTAAATTAATTAGCAGGAAGGGTGATAGTTTTGGGATCTGGTTCAAGACTGCAGCTTAAATAAACTTGTAGCTAGACTGAAGTAAAACTCTGTTCCTTTACAAAGGTGGCTTCATGGCGCATCATAGTGCAAGGGAGCTGCACAAGGCAGACCTTAAAAAACTTTTATGGGCAACTTGTTAAAGGTACTAATTCCTAGTATAGTTAAAAAGCTGCATTTTTTTTTTTTTAAATACAATTTGCAGCTATGTTTTCAGGAGCTTTTTGCTTTTCTAAACTTATTTATTTTATAAACTCCTTTAGTGTTTCAAGTGAGCTTGTGTAAACACAAGCACAGTGGTTTCACAAAAGCAAAAATCTGGATAAATCAGTGCTGTGGAATATATACAGTTCTTGCTAGTAATTCATTATTTTAGTCTTAAGGGATGAAAATGCATTTAAAAAAGCAGTAGAATTCATTCTTTTCGAGTTTTTTTTTCTTGCACCCAAACATTTGGTTCTTAATTCTAGAAGATAGTTTTCTTTACCCTTCAGTTCTCAGTGAGCTCCATGCAGCTAGTACAGGCTAGTGATTGAATTAAAATTGGGGAGAAAAAAAATTTAGTCCAACTCTTTTTTTTTTCTTTTTCTCCTCTGTTTGTTTGCTGGTACATGCACAAATCTAAACCTGGGAGCCCGTTTTGGTGCATTTGCTTCCTTGTCTCGTTGTAGCTTTCTGGTTTCACTTTCAAAGCCTGACCCCAAATGTCTTGTTCAAGCCACTCTCAGAAGCACCATAATCTGCCTGTGCTTTTCCGTGTATACACAGGTGACAGCGTTTCTGCCCTGCTTTCCTGTTCCTCATATTTAGCTTGTAAGCCATCAGTCAGCACTTGCCTCCAGCTGCAGCCTGTGCTGTAGCTTCTCAGCTGGCTTCTTGGAACTGCTATAAAAGGTGGAGTTCAGCCTAAAGGACTTGCAGATAGTCTGCCTTGCCCTTTCTGCCTACATGTGTGCCAGCAGTGCAGGACCTGGCTGTGCAGCTTGCACAGCAGGGCCATCACATTCTTTTTTATGCATTTTGTATGGTCATGGGTGATAGAGCAAGGCATGAACAGAAGTGTCTGTCACGATCCCTCATATCCCTGGGTTTCTCTGTATGGCATGTGTTTACAGCTTCTTTCCTTCTTTGTTCTTCAGAGCTGTCATCCTCTATGTTACACACAGGCAAACTGCTTCTCCTCTAAATTGCTTTTCTATATTACTGATGTTTTTGTTTTCCCCATGAACGGGTCGTCACTTATTTATTTTGGGTGCTTCAGTGAGAGTTTTTATTTCAGCCTTTATGGTCCATTTCCTTTAGGGATGCCTCTCTTGATGTTTATTTGTCTTTACACTCATTAATTCTCTCAGGAAGCAGCTGGAAGCGGCAAGTTGGCCATGTGGGGTGGCTCCTTCCATTCTGGCAGTGGGTAGGATTTTCTAAGCATGACAGTAACAGATCTTGTCATCATGAAAGAATATCCAAAACAGGAGAATTATTTCTTTTTTTTTTTTTTTTTTCCCTCACATGGAGAGAGCAAAGGATCAGCTTTACTGTTGTGTCCTATGCTTCCAAGAAGGGCAGCCTATGGAGCAGGAAGAGAAGTAGTGTTTTAAAGCAACGTTTATGTTTTGTTATGAGCATGTTGACTGTATTGCAGCAGTAAGCGTTAATGCGGTAGCCCCTGCTCATCACGATTCTTCATTTACAGAGCTTTGTCTCTGCTGGAAACAAGTGCCGTGGGGACAGTGTGCATAAATGCCAGAAAATGCTAGTAAGGCAAACTGCTCTTGGATGTCTTTGAAAAGGATCAAGGAAGCAAATGAAGAGAAAGGACTTTAGGCAGCATATACTAGCCTAGTGGCACAGCAATTGCTCGTTTTCATCCCTCTGCTGTTAAATGGAATGGGTTTGCAAGGGCAGTTTGGGGGCAGTCCTGAGGGCAAAGCCAAGTGATGTCTTCATTTCTCTACCCTCTGCTTGCAGATGGAAATGCTTAAGAGAAGGAAGTACTTTTGGATTTACATCCATCCTTTTCTTCTGCTGGTTTCTGCCTTCTCACAGCTTCTTACTTTGTTCAACTACCTAAGTTCAGTTTGAGCTTGTATGATAGACAGGAATATTTGGTCACAAAACACTGAAAATGGTTTCATGAAATACAGTATGTTGAGATTATGTGAGGTAAAAAGCACACCTTAATATAAGTATGACTTGAAGATATTTTTCCCCTGAAAAGATACCTGCATGAGTAGTAGCCCTTGTCACATCAAGCAGATTCAGCATCTGTCACATGAAACTCCTTCTCTTTTGCATCTAAATTTTGACGAAAATTTCTGCAACCATCAAATGAGGAGGAATTAAAAGGGGAGGAAATAAAAAGACTTAGCAAAAACAGTCTGCTTCCTCCTGCCCTGAGGCTGCTGGGCAGCCGCTATGTACTTCTGGGTCTGCAGTGCTCCGATGTTGACTTTAGTGCTGGCACATTTCTCTCTGCTCTCTGTGATAAGCATGCAAGTAAAACAAGTCGGAAAAATGTGCCCGAGCTGATGTGCTGCTACCGCTGCTGATGGGATGGCCCCCACAATCCCTAAAGGAGATCTGCCTCCACTCTTCAGGTGTTTTAGTAGGAAAAGATTTCTCTTGCTTAAGAAGTCCCCTACTTGACCTTTGTTTTGTGACTTCAAAAGTTTTAAATTTATGGAAAGCTACCTGAAAAGGCAATTTTTCCACTTAGATACTGAAATTCTAAATCAAATGAAGAGATTCAGGAGGAAACAGAGTTGAAGTTACACAGGGAGAGTGATAAGCACTGCAGTGCCTCAGTAGAATGTGAAATGGCTTTTGATCCACTTGCGAAGTGGAACAGGAGTGAATCTGCACAGAGATAAAACTGCTAGAGCAGGGGTGAAGCCGTGTCCTTCGACCTGGGAAGACGATGTCCTTCAGCTGTAGTTCCGTGTGCCTCATTGTTTGCCTTGCTCTCTAAAAGCTCAAGATACGTTTTATGTGTTATGATCAATATTTGGATGTATGACTGTCATGAGAGTTCATGCTCCTGTATCCAGCAGTGCTTATGGATGGCTCAGGGCTTTCTTTTCATATTGCAGCAGTGGTTAGTGTGGTGATGAAATGTGCCCCTCTAAGCTGGGATGCAAGAGAGAATTCTCACCCATATTAAGTTATTAAAAGCCTCAGCATTTCTCATTTAGGAATGGTGACCTCAGCTATAGGTTGTAGTTCAGAAGTATGTTTCTACGCTTCTGTTCTTAAATTGGACGACGTAGAGTCCAATCAAGATATGGCACCTTAAACTTCCTTAAAACTTTTGTTTTTGTCAATGACTTCCTCAACAGTTACCTTGTAATGTAGTCTCTGGTTAGTGGGCTGAAGGGATGCTCGTTTGTCCTCATGTTGCTTAAGTTACTTAATGGTCCCTGTAGGATCCATAGGGTTTCTTTCTGTCGGCAGGAAACTGTTCGGTCTTTGTAAAAAGCAGGCTTCTCTTCTTCCGCTGGAAGCTGTGAGAAGAGGAATTAGTTCTTGAATTATCCTCACTCAGTTTACTTAAAATGCAGAAATTAACATTCCTGTATCTTCTAATTTACATTCCAAGTATTTTCTTCTCTTTATTATTGCTGTGGCAAGAGCATGACTTGTGACATTTAAGTTTTTGCATGTCAAAAATTCTTGCTGACTTATTCTGAGGAGGAAGAGTCAAGGTCACCTAACTTTCATGATCTTTCTTGGATAGCTTTGCAAATGAAGAACAGAGATTCAGTAGGTTTGGATTGATTCCTCTTTTTTTTTTTTTTTTTTTTTTTCCCCTGGCATATCCACAAGGATTTTCCCCCTGGGGCAGTTTTCTCTGTCATTGAAATGAGTTGCTGCTGAAATGAGTTTGTCCCTTAGAATTATTCCCATCAATGGTTTTATTCAGGAGTGAAGAGATGAGGGGAAAAAATGATCTGAATGAGCTTAATGATTTTTTACTTCATGTTCCCTAAAAATAATTCGTAGTATCAAGGGATGCATAAAATGATTTAAAGGTGATTTTGGCTTAAACTGTGCTCTGATCTATGAATTCCTCTTTCCCAATATTGTTCATTGTGGGAAGTCAAGCAAAAAGTTTGACAAATAGTGCTGTGTTAGAAAGGAGAGAAAATTCTATGGAGATGCATTCAAAGCTTATCTAAATTTCTTTGCAACCTTTAAGCATACTGAATTATTTATAACAAGCTGAAATATTTGTAGTAGTGGGGTCTGGTCATATAGTTTTAGGATTGGGACTGGTAGTCTCCATCATCCTCAAAGTCACTCAAGGAGATTGTGCTTTCTGCCTTGTTATTTCCCAGAAATATTTTCCAAGCTTTAAATATTTTGCACAGTGTTCTCAAAAGTGATATCATTGAGCAAAGATTTTTGAGAATGATTCCTGTTTGTAAATGTAGCCTGAATTCCAATGGTGCCACAAAACATAAAGGAATAGATCCCTTTACCACCTGCCCCAAGCACTCCAGAAATTCAGAAATTCTCAGGTATCATTCACATACTTTATATTAGGCCAAAATTGTTAAGTTAAAGGTTTTTTTAATTGGAGAACTCAGCTGTTGGGAACCAGGGATGTGTTACTGAACTTTCTTAAACGATCTTTAGATGAATGCAATCTGGACCCTATACATATTTGAGGCTTGGTCTCCTTGGGCAAAACAAGGAAGGGAGGCGAAAGGGCATGTTAATAAATCCTGGGCACCATGGAAAGCAAGTAATAATGATAAAATAAATAATCCATACAAATTCTGTCTGTCATAGATCTTGTCATATGCCTTCTTTTGTCTCAAGGTTTGCCCATGCTTTGTATCAACTTGATATTTTGACTGATGAAATAGTCCTTTTATTAGGTGGCATTAAATCTCTATCAACTACTAAATGCACACTGCACAACAGTTCAATTTTGGGGGCCCAAGAACTGAGGTTTTGAAGTGAGTACTGCTGACTTCCCTGGGGTTTTGTGACACGCAGATTTTTTTTAAGAGTTAATTTGATATCTGTCTTATCTTCCTCTATCATCTCTCCACAAAGCAGGTGAAAAACAACATTATAATATTTGTCAGTCCTGTCAGAAAAATGGAGCTTTATTCCTTTGTGACAAGTGCCCCTTGCTGTATTGATCGGGATGAGGTTGTCCCGCCTGGGAGAGGTCACTGCAGGCAGGAAGACTTTTATCGCGTCTCCTTGCTCTGCACAGAGCAGTTGTTTGCATCCTGGGCTTTGTTTCAGACACAGCTGAACCAAGATAGTGATCCGTGTTTGTGCCGCTTAGCGTGAATAGAAACCTTCTCCTTTGCTACCAGCCCCATGTTATCTGCTTCTAAATGTCAAGCACTCGTCAGTGCGCACAGCAGAGAAGATGAGATAACATGCAAGTTGGCTGAACTGGAAGCAGGAGTAGGGCACAGGAGGTGGGGGATCTGCACCTTCTGTGCATGCCTTGGCACGGAGGCTTCCCCGGACGGCCCCTGAGCCCGCTTCTGCGCGCGGTCTGTGGCCAGGTACCTTGGGCTGCGTTGAGACGCTCGGCACTAGTTGCACCTTTATGCGCAGACAAAGCCTCTCTATTCCTGGGCATGTGATCTGCTTCTCTTTCTGCTACGGATGATCCCCAAATGACTTGCTTGTTCAAACACATGAGAAGGCACAGTTCTTAAACAAAAAAAACCCACAAAAACTCTTAAATCAAAAAATGAGGGGGAAAAACAACCACCCACTAAGGAATAAAACTGTTCTGGTAATGGCAGGCAAATATCTTGCTCTTTATTTGATCATCCTCTCTTAAATAACCTCTTCTCTTCTCCCTTCTTTTCTCTGCAGCTTATGTCCCATGCATACTTGTTGGGCCTCTTTTCCATTGGTGCTCTCAAATCCCTGAAGTGTTCCTAAGCTTCTGTGTGTCAGACTTAGAGAATGAGAGCTAGCTTAATGTGAGTGTTACTGGATGTATCTGATGGATTTTATGTCCCTGAAAGCAAGGAGGGAGGATGGCATTGCATTATTAACTCAAAAGATTCAAAGTTGTAAGTCAAGCCATACCAATATTCAAAGATTGTACAGTGTACTGATGAAGGCAGGCACATGTTTTGACTTCTTTATTGTCTGCTTTCAGAAGGACATGCTTAACATTTCTCACAGGAATTGATATAAATTGTACTACAAGTTAATTCTAATAAATTGTAATGGCTCAAAATTCAAATATGTGCAATCAAAAAAAAAATAAAAAAAATTGGGCTTTGGTCATTAGAGTGAAATCATGGGCTGAGATGCACCTTTTCTAAGGTTGTATTTTCCTGCCCGACTCTGCTCTTCGTGTTGTTCTCAATGCTATGTGTACCTGCCAGTGCACCCCTAGAAGCAATTGCAGTGCCTCCAGGTATCCTGGTAAGTCAAGAGAATGCAACAGCTGCAGAGTAAACCATGGAAATCATTATTTAATCTTAATGTGGACAATCAAAAAGCCAAGGATAAGAGACAGAGGATCTAACATTTTTCTGATAAAAGAGAAGTTGAGCAACAAAACAAAAATATTGTAACTAGCAGCCTAGTGCTGCTATTAATTTTTTTCATGCTACTTATTTCTGTGTACTGGACTCCAAATAAATATTTAGAAGTATTGAAAAATGTTCCAGATTTCTGAACTTTGGGCCTCCGTACTCAGTCCACTTGAACATGTCTTCTTCATCTGCCTCTGGCCTCAATTTGCCAAAACACCAGGTTTACTGTGGTACACAAGGTAAAACTGGGGGAGAATAGAAAGTCTTCCTATGTAAGAGGGCAGAACAAAAATATTAGTGCAGTATTTTGGTCAAATTAAATAATCTCATTATTCTTTGAACTGAATTGAGTGTTTTTGAAAAGGAAAACATTCAGGGCCACACTGGAAAAGGTTGGAGAATCTTCTTGTAGATGAGCCAGTTTCATCATTTCTGCTGAGACACCAAGTGATTGATGATGTCAGAACAACGCAATTAGATTAATTTACACATTAATTAGTTTACTGCTTGCTTTTCCTTTGGTCCCTAGTGTGTTTAAAACAAAAAAAAAAAGGCATGTTCTTTTGAAGGCATTTAATTTGACTAATGAACATCTAAGCATCCTCATAGCATCACCTGCTTTGTAAGCGAGCGAATAGAAGCCCTCTAGTAGCTGCAGAGGACACTTTGGCAGGGAAATAATGCCTATGGCTTCCCAGCCTGTGTCCTGCCTACACTGGGGAATTTGTTGTGCCTGGGGTGTGCAGGGGACAAACAGGGACGTGGTGCCTCTTGGCAGCAAGCGGTCACCGCACTGGCACTGTGCTCGGGAAGCGCGGGGTGGCCTACGTACTTTGAAAGGTGATCATACACCGAGGGGATGTTTACTGCCCATGCCCGAGTTCCACTCTGGGGACCTGCAGACACTGTGCAAACCTGCACTGAATTTCTTATTAGCAAAGCTGACCACGTAAGTATTTTGTTTATAATTAACACGAATGCTGGGTTTTTCCTGTTTTGTTCCTTTAATCGGGCCTTTGCAATCACTGTGGCTGTTAATGAGTTTTTCAGTGGAATTGCAACTTCTCTGGCAGCTTAATTTCATAATGTTTCCTGAAAACCTTACAGATTAATCCAGTTTAAGGATTAATTTCTTTTTAAACCCTCTAATAGACTGCAGTTTTTCAAAAATGGATATACAGTGACATGCATCTTCTGGATTTCCTTATATATTATATCCCTAAATCCATTATATGCTTTCATTTATTGCTCATAAAAGGGGATTTAACATAAAAGCTCTTTTAAGAATAAGACTAGGTTCTAACTATTTTATGTGATAATGAAATAAAAGATGGCAGTTGCAGTTTTAAAACTATATATAGTTTTGAAATAAAAGATGGCAGTTGCAACTTTTAAAAGTTGCAGTTTCCTCCTGACATATTAATCAAATTCCCTACATAATGTAGCTGGAAGGCAGCCTCTGCACTTAAACCCAACTCTTGGTAACTCCTTATTCTTAAATCGTGAAAGACAGCAGTGAGTACTATCTGGGATGCATTTGGTTAATCAGCTATTTTTCCTAAAAGGTAAGTCCAATGTGCTGGCTATATTAAAGAGCATGGACTTCTTCCTGGCCCTGGCAGAAGTCCCTGCGTTGGATGAAGGCACCTGGTGGGTGGGATGTGAGGCAAGCAAGTGGAATGCATCATTTTATTAAATACTAATTAAACCCTTCAACCTGACTGGTATGTATCACTCGTGAACCTCTTAAGCAACCAAATGTTCAATGATTTGCCTGCTCGTTACACAGAAGTGCTCCTGCAGCTGGTGAGAAATGATGTTTTGATGTAGAACGTAACAGTTGCAGAACAGATATACTTTGCTGTTTTTCCTCAATAGTACAAAAGTTTGTTCAGTACACTTGTATACACCTCATCTTCTCTAGCTTTATTTTTCTAGTCCTGGGTCACCTGAGCTAAGTGCAGCTATGCAGGGCTCCTGTGAAAAAATTTTGAAAAGAATCAAAGTGCTCAGAAGTCTCAATACGCCAAAAGTCTCATTTTTTTTTTAGGGTTTGTCTGTAATGGTTTGTTTCCTACCACACAGTTACCACTTGAAAGTGAGTAAGCCCCACTGGACTTTTGTAAAGAGCTATTTTCCTGGGTGTTACCAAGTTGCTATATTAAATTACATTATCTTATCTGCATCACACTTAAAATTTCATAATAGATTCCTGGAGAAAGAAGAGGATCAAAACATCAAGTTTTTTGTTTCCCTTTGCTAGATGAAGGGATTGTAAGGGGAGTTCTCGACTCCTGCAAAATTCAGAGAAAGAAAAGAAATATTAGACATGCCCTTAGCACCTGTATTTTAGCAGTAGTTGATTTTTTTTTTTTAAATTGGATTCCATACTTCTTGATTACCAAGTTCTAGCCCAAAGGAAGTCTTTATGGTTGAGATAAAAACCTTTGAAAGGAATGGAGTTATAATGGAAAAGGCTGACAGTCTCTTGACTTATAGCACCACTAGCCATTATAGGATGTATGCACATTTGTATGTGTGTGTACATAGTTTGGTCATGACAGATGCTGAACATCATTTTTCCAAAAGGCTGCCCTTGAAAAATCTCAGTATCGGAGTACCAATAATGAAACAGAGTACTAAAAGCTTCAAAATGTCAAACAATATATAGCTTACGACATGATGCAATTGAATTTTCTAAGATGTCATCCCTGTAACTTTTGAGGCACTTTCTGCTAGAACAGAAGTAACACTGAGAAATTGTGGAGGGTGGAGAGAGAGTCATCAAGATCTGATGCCCCTAACATGCCAGTAGGGATAATTAGCCAAGTATCTGTTTTGCTTGCCTTTTAGCTTCTCAGGTTTGAAAAGCCTGGAATCTGTTTTCAGAATTGAGTGTGGGGTTGAGGAATTTCTGTGCTTCTTGACTAGATTTTGCAAAGTATTTAGGCACTTAATAATAGAGGGGATATGCCTTTTGCAAGAGTTATCTATATTAGTTTAGAAGCTGATATTTTTCCTGATGTGCAGAAAAAACCTTTATTTTCCTCCAACATTTTTCCAGAAATCTGAATTGTAATCTGATGGCATTAACCAATGTCTGTGAAAAATTATGTATGCTGTAAGTGGATCTTTGGAAGGTAGGGAGAGTTGGTCAACCTTAAGCAGCTCCTGCCACTGATGATCAAGGAACTTGCTCCTTCTCCAAATTCAAAGGCAAAAAAGTGTTCTACTAGTAAGGGGAAACTCCTAGTTATTAGTAAGAACTTAGATTCTGCTAAATCCTTACTGCTGCTTTGAAATGAATTCAGTGCATTACTGTATAAATACCATAATAGATAACCTAAATGTTGTTAGTGTTAAACTGATGAAAAAAATAATTATGGAATGAATCTCAAATGAGCTTTTTCCTGCAGCAAGTAGATGCGGTTGTATGAGATGGTAGAGTTTTTCTGTCATTATTGATTTGGGATATTTCAGTGATACCATAGGATCTATGCACTTATATCTGCCAGTTGTAAGTAGACATCAGTTGATCTTGTAGCAACAAACTTGTATTTTTAACCCTTATGACTGAGCTTTGATGTGTTATGGTTCTTTTCATACCTTAGCAGATGATTCTGTCTTTAAAAAGACAATATTTCTGTGTATTCAACAGCACTGTGTCAATATAAAGCTCACTGAAGTCATTGAAACTATTACCTTCAACAGGAATTAGGATCTGTTGAATTTTGAGTGCATTAATTGTTCATACATAAATACTGCATCGGTCCCATCTAGCAGAGGATGACAGTTCTCTCCAAGGGTACTCGTGGTTTCTCTGGTCACAGGGGGAAAGGGGCTATTGCTACTGATGCCACATTCTTCTCTCAGAGAAACACACTGTGAAAGACTCTGTCCAGATTTTGTTTTAAAAAATCTTATTATACCTGTTTTAGCATGGGATTATTACAGAGCCAAGGTTAACTTTAAAGTAAAATGCATCTGGAAAAGATCCTTTGTTCTTCCAAAAGATGACAGTACATAAAATTCAGATGATAAGTTTTGTGTTGCATGAAATTTCAAATGTAACAGAAAATTTGAACTATACACTAAATGAATAATATCCATTTTCTTCATCACCTATGCTAACATCTTTAATTATAGTGAATTAAATTGATATGAATGTGGGTGTCCTATGCAGTCCTGTTCCAATCCTTCTAAAACTTAGCAGTAACTAATATACCATTATTATCAGTGTAGCCGTGCTCTGGGATTTATTCTCCATTCCGAATTTGTCTTTTCTTCCCCTGATCAAAGAGAAAATAGGTGCAACATGAATGTTTTGAATTCTTTTAATGTCATACATATTTTCATGAAATATCTCTTGAAATCAAAAAGTAAATGCTGAAAATCATTGTTTCCTTTTCCTATTTCAACTTTAATCTTTCTGCTTCCTCTTGTAAGGAACCTATCCCTGAAGCTCTCAAAAGAATTGGAGCAAGGAGAAGCCAGGTACCCTCGTGTCAGCCAGCTGGCTGGCAGCCCATCGGTGGAGTGGCCTTTTGCTGGTCTGGAAGAAGGGGGAGGAATTGAATCTTTGCCCTTCAGATTGATGTTGCAGGACTGCACAGCTGTAAAGACATTGCTGCTGAAAATGAAGAGGGTTCTTCAGGAGGTAAGCGCTCATTTATTAACTTAATAGCTTGCAGGAATATTGCAGTAGAAGGGGATCACAAAAATATTATGGCCTTGATGTCTTTTAATATGTTTTCAGCATTGGTACAGAAGTATTTGCTTTGGGTGTTCGAAACCCTACGGCAATTTAAGAATTTCTACTCCACGTGGCAACTGGTGTAAAAGGAGGGAGGACATGCTATGAATCATCTTGGAGCAGAACATCTTCTTAATTATTTCATTATTGCTTATTCTATCTGGTGAAAATCTCATTTCTAGAGTGCATTTTGTATCTTTAACCTATAGTGATGAGTAGTGCCTCAGTGTGGTAAAGTTCAGAAAGCTTATGCCTACACTAGAATTTAACTGATACTGCCATCTCTCTGTAAATTGCTCTTAAGCCTTGGCCAAAAATGTGGAGGGATGGAATGGGCTGCTTTAGGTTAAAATATTGTTCTATCTTTTACCTTTCCTATGTTAGAGATTTTCAATTTTCTCTCTGTATTTGCTACTGACCAGGAAGTTATATGCAATTAATTCAGAGAAGAGATGCACAAGGAAGGAAAATGCTCTTCTGAGTATTTTACAAGTATTAATGTTAAAGGTTACTAGCGTAGGTTTGTAAATGACAGGCAAAATTGGATTTCTCAGGCCCTTCTAACAATTTTGAGAATGCTGACTTGTTCACTCCTGCTGTATTCTCTAGGCTCCCTCATGAGCTGTGGGATGAATTGAAGATTTTATTGTGCATTAAGTTCCCTTTAGGATTTTAGAAGAAACCAAATTATTATTGGTGTTATCCAACTGCAGAGTTACAATGCAAATTAATTAATAAAAAGCTTTCAGTTTTGTGTCAGTGTACCGCAGAACACTGTTCTCTGAGATCTCAAAGAACGATCTTGTTGTTGTTGTTGTTTTGTCTGTACAGTGCCTAGAAATAAAGCATAGTTTAGGTTCGGAGGACTCTGAAGGTTATCTTACAATATTGGGCAGGCAGTTTCCATGGAGAAAGTACAATACTTCTATGGTAACTAGATGTAATTTCTTGATCCAAAAGCTCTTTCTGCCCAACCAATATTATAAATCCAACTCACAAGAGTACACAATTAAAAGACGTAAAAGAAGAATTCTTTCCTTACTATGGAAATCTCATGCATATTTAGGCCTACTCAAACATAGTTGCTGGCAGGTTTATACGGTATAGAAGTGAAATATTTTATGCCTAATACAATATATATAAAAAAAAGTTTGTTCTGAAGAATAATAGTATGTCACATGCTTTAATCCACTTTTAAAAATACATGAAGCATGCAATATACATGGGAACCAAACCTACACATGAATTATCAGGGAAAAAAAGCTGCAGTATTTCTGTTTTATAGCTGATGTTATCCGTAGAGGAAGAAATTACAGAAGTATATACCTCCTTATTGAACAATAACATGTTATTTGAGTTAAAATATTACCCCCCCTATTCAACATAATGTTTCTTCTTAAGCACTAAGCTCCACATCTAAGAAACAATCTAATTATGATCTGGCAAAATTTAATACCTGCTAAAACAGTATGCTGTTTTTTGTTGCATTGCTTGCGACTGAAGAATTTATAGGGAAAAGCTATATTTAATATATGCAATACTGTGCTGTGGGCTTACAGAGCTGTGGATTTAGCTTATTAGCCTTATCATGAAACGGGAAACTGAAGACATGGCAGTAACAGGCAAGACTGAGAATGTTATTAGGCAGTGTATTTAGTAGAAGTCTAATGAATGCTCATTCAATTATGAGAATTAATTACCATTTCACTTTTAGTGAAAAAGCCCTGAAAATGTCTGTTGTTAATTCTTTGCAAGTTCAGCCACGTGTAAGGCTCAGAAAGCAGGATGTCCCCAAATGTTTTGAGGAGCTTTGGGAATGAAGCTGCAGACCATCATCTGGAGGACCTAGCATGCAAGGAAATCTTGGGGTCTTGCCAAAACTGGCCCAGGGAGTGTTTCTTAATCCCCTCTGGCAGCTTTTTCTCATGGATGTTCCCTTGCCGATAGACAGGTCTGCAATAAATGGACCAAGCCAGACACATGGCCTGCGGGGTTAGTTTAGTGAAGAAACATTGCCAGAGATGATCAGCACAGGCAGCTTGATAAAAGGCACTTCAGAATATGAGACTTTATGGGTGATTTTGTAGCCTGCCCGTGATTTATGGGGAGCTCTTGGTCTCCCTTTTCTCCATTGCAGTCATGTTTATCAAACCATTTGCTTCTCAGGGTCTAGTTGGCATTGACCTATGTTCAGTAGTAACTAGCTGATCCTTATATGAAAAAGCAGAAAAGAAAAATGGGGAGTTGGATGAATAAAACGGGTCCTCCTCTCAGAAATGCAGAAATGGTCCTCCTCTCCTTCCAGTTTAGATGGGTATCTGTGTTCTGAACTGGCCCTCCAAATAACTGTCTGTCATTATCCTTTTCCTCCTTGTACTTTCTATGTTATATTACATTTCTGGCCACTAATTGGGTGCATAGGATCAGTGAGCATCAAAAGCCTCTAAAAAAATCAAAATGCGGCTTCTCGCTTATGTATTTTTGTCAACAATAATGAATATAAAATGCCCCATTCCCAAACAGTGTATAGACTTTTCTGTACTCTTCCAGATGGGCTTGAAATGATTTCTCCCTAATAACTTCTTTATGGTTTGAGTTATAGCTAATTGAGACAATATTTGAAGGCCGGTTAATTGAGAGAACATAGAAGAGACCTGTCTTTACTGAAAGCATTGATGGAACATTTCAGGAAGATACATGCAAGGAAAAATATCCCAGGCTTGTGCCTGGGAAGAGAGGGGTTTTACGCAAAAATAAACTTAAAGGAATACAGCTATTTTGGTCGAGTTGTTCAAAAGAGTAGGATTAGGGCTTATTTGATTATTTTGGGCTGAAGCAGAGTATACCAGTATAAAGAAACTCATGAAGCTAGTTGCTACAAATAGCAATAGGGATAACTCGCTCTGGACATATATTACCTACTGTGTTTTACTAATTAATCATTTATTTTAGTGAGAGAAGTTGCAGCTGTCTGTGGCTGTCGTTAAAAGATGATATTTCCAAAACACTGCTTTTGGATTGCTGTAGAGAGTCTTGGATAGATCAATTTCAAAATCTATGTGAGAGTGGCCATGACAGTTGCCTGAGACTTGGGGGACAGTCAGGCTACTGGCTCCGCAATTAGCCTGTTGAACAGCAGCGGCTACATCACTTTTCCCCAGGCTTCTTTCACCTCATCAGTAAAATCAGCTTAAGTATGGTCGTCTTTTTGGCTGTACTTGCAATGTACTAATAGAGAGCACTAAAAGAAAGCTAACTGTCATTTGCAATATTTCGCAGCCTGATTACGAAGCAATATTGAGTACTTTTACCATTCAGTCACTTTAAGCTATATTTTTTAAAGACGTTAAAGTATTTCCTGCGGTCCACTATGAAATGTATTGAGTTTACTAACATTTGTCTGCTAGCCACTTAAGAAGCAATTGCAAGTTTAATACACTGTAAAATACTGCAAGTTTTCTTCTTTTTAAGTAACTTTGTAATTAGCCAGTGTAGCATTACTGATGTATTCAAGGCCTCCGCATTTAATGCGGTCCCTTTTATCAAGTAATTAATGCTGGAAATTGCTAATTCCTTCATTTCATGGTGGGCTGACACTGCATATACCCATAAATTTAAATAATTAATTTAAAAAGATCCTAGATTTAGTAATAAGATTTATCTTTATTATAAACCTTATTATATGACTTTTTCCCTTGGCAGTATACCTTGGTGCAGCTTTTCTCAGCTATTTGCAGCGCAAAAGCAGAGATCCCCTGCATACTTTGTGTGTTTTCTAGCAGCTCCTCTCAGGGTAACTGGTAATGTTAGGAGTTAGTGATGGGAATCGGATGGTCTCCTCAGCAGCACAGATGTTTTAGTTGAAGAATGATGCAATAAAAGTTATTTAATGGTAATAAGGAAAGCCAGCATTTGGGATTTGGTTAGCTGTTTTGAAAGTACAATACACTGTTTCTTTTCCCCCTCTTTTTAAGGCAAGTTCCCTAGGGCAATTGCTGCATCCAACACTGTCATGTGTGCAGGGCCTGGCATATATGAACCTATGAATTAGGCTGTGCCACTGCAATGCCAGTCCCAATACTATTGTTCATGTATTCTAGCTGAATAAGCTTTAATTCAGAAAATAGCGAAAAAAAGAAAAAAGCTACAGAATCATCAGACTTCTTTCCCTCCTCTTTATTCCATTTGTTCCTCCCTGACCCCAAGGTTTAATCTATGTAGACTAGCTACACCTGGGTCCTGCTGGCATGTTGAAGCCAGGTTCACCATGGAACACCTTGTCCTCCCTCATGTGGACATCACACTCGTGTATGTGCTTTCACCACATGTGCAGCTGGCATTAGACGTTTTTTTTCCCTGTGCTTTGGCATAGAATTTCTCTCAGGTTTTGCTGAATGCAGCGTTTGCGTGCGGCACTGCAGGGTGCCGCAGGTGCGCGGCTCTGCCTGGCGTGCTGCCCCGGCCGCCCAACAGGCCACCTGGAACAGCACCTCGCCGAGAAGCATTAAAAATAGCAGCCCCATTAGTATGTAATAGCCCAACATCAGCAATTCTGTGCAATTGTCTGTGATTGACTTGTGGCTGACGGCCATAAAATGATAAAAGCGGCAAAAATGAAGCCATTTTCCCTGCTGAGTACTTTCGTGGATCAGATCCATTCCTGCAGGTCAGTCAGCTAAATCCCCCCTGACCCTCCTTGGCAATGGAGCTGATCACACCCATTACCTTTCCTGGTATGTCTGCAAATACTGGAAAATGCCCTGCAAAATCATGAGTGAGCAGTGGAAGGAATTCGGGAGGTGCGGAGAAGCCTGTAGGAGGAGTTGCTTGGACTCAGTTGTTAGAAAGAGCTCGTGAGGGATGTGGAGCTCAATGGCGCAGGACCGGTCCGTACAGGGAAATGTTTCTGATAAGAAAGCAACTCCTAATGCCAGATCTAACAAGGTTCCCTATGAGCTATCCAGTTCTTTGAACAAAATGGAAATAGAAAGAAGAGAGGGATGAAGATGTGTGGGCAGCCCCCAAGATGCCCTGTGATTGGCTTTCCTACCTATTCACCAGGATTAACTATATATTAAAAAGAAAGAAAGAAAAAAGGACTATATGCGCCTGCTGCCATAGAGATGTATAAAAAGAATTGGAAATATGTTAGTTTTCAGGTAGTGGAGGGTCAGCCATTCCTGTAGTTACATATTAAATATTTGTGTTTGTGTATGAGCATATAAGTGTTTTGCAAAATTGTAACTTTAATCTCTTAATTAATTGTCCCTTATCTTTCATCAGCCAGGACTTATGGAGTAAGCCCTTGTGTAATCAGAAGGGAAATGCTCACAGTTCATAACATGGACCTTGGCATAGCTCCGTGACGCAGATTTATTTAATTCTTCCTGTGCACAGTGCACACCAATACTTTAGGAAAAGCTTCCCTGAATGGCTTGGAGCCCAGGGTATCAGGATAGTGCCGATCATTTTCACAGTGGCAGAAAGAAAAGACACAAAAGCTGGAGTGATACCATGCTTATATATATGCAGGAATTGGGCCAAAATAAGGCTTTGATTCTGTGCAATCTGGCTGTCCTTTAATTCATGAAGATCAAGTGATTTGCTTGAAGGGTGAAATGGTAGTTCCCAATGATGAAAAAAAGCCATCCTCCCTTTGCACAAGAAGTTGTGCCTGTGGGGCATTTTCTACACTGGCTTTTGTAATTGTCCAGAGCCATTTCTGGTAGGAACATGTAGTTTTTATGAAGATGTGGTGTATATAGAAGAAATAGTTCTTATGTCCAGTATTCTGTATTTCTCTGCTTTATGTATTTTGCTATTATAAAATAGCAATGCGTATGGTCAGAGCCTCAGCTGGATGTGAGAGCGCAGAGGTCTCTCTAATCTGCTGCTACTTGGAGCCTTTGCAGAAAGTTACTGTCTTTGACTTTTTTTTCTCTTAGCTTTTCGTGTTTACTCTTAAGTTCCCTTCTAGAAACGTTGATCATCCAATTGATTAAGGGCTTATCAATGAATAATGCAAAGCTAGCTCGCACCGGCAATTATTTCTTTAAAAATAAACTGAAACTTGAAAGATAAAGAAAACATCATCTGNATATATATATATATATATTTACAGAGTTGTCAGGTGAAAGCATTCTCCTCATGTATAAGCCTAAATGACAGGCCTCTTCTTTTTATCGGCAGTTCTCCTATCAATTCTGTATGAAAATAATTCATCTAGGAACAAAGATATGCTCGGAAATAACTGACATTGCCTCAGCAGAAACCAAGCATATCATAAAGCAACTAAACAAGGATAGGGTTTGATGACAACTGCTTCTCTTATCTCTTTTAAGCAGGATAGAGATAACTAGAATGAATGGCTAAACCAGAATCACTTATGTTCTAGGATTTTTTTTTTTTTTTTCCCCCTTAAAGGGTTTCTCTGTTCTGTTCCTTTGGGGAAATCATTGCCCATTTTTGTATATGAAGGAAACAGCTGTGGCTTTCAGGTCCTTGCTATAAAATTCCACTGTGGAAAACGGAGGCTCGGGCTTTTGTTACTTGCTACTCCAGGAAAATTCTCTTCTAAAATTGCTCTTCACTTTGGATTTGAAGCTGGATTTTGGGAGCCTTTTGCTATAAGAATGAATATTTCTCCCTATCTTCAGTCCTCAAAACCTCAGAGGTTAGGATACCTAGGAATCTTGTCTTTCCCTCTTTTCTCTTTTTAGCTCATGATGCAGCACTGTATCAGATGGTTTCTTAAACCCGTACTCCTGCCCTCTCTGACTTTTCCAATTATTTATGCACAGTGCTAAGGAACAGGCAATGCTTACAAAATCAGATGAGCTGGGTGTGTGTAGAAAGAGAATGCTTAGTGTGTTTAACTGTATTATGGATAAAAACAAGTTATCCAATTGATCAGGCAAAATCTAAACAAATAAGAGCTGTTAATTATTTGGCTTTATTCATGTGGGACCTTTCCTGAATTGCTCCTTCAGAAGGAAAAGCTTCGTATTCATTCTGGGTAGGCTGCTTTGACATTTAAACAGAGCGCCAGCTGCTTTAGCGTATTCAAGCTGAATGTTCAAGGTAAAATCGAAGATAAGCAAGAATGAAAATACTGTTAATCACACTGACCTTTGTAAAACTGGTCAACTCTTGGAAGTATAGTTTGGCTAATTCTCTTTTTCCTAAAAGATCTCATTGAAGTAATGGAAAACTCTTTATTGGTGGTAGCAAGCTTTGGCCATCAAAATGAATTGGTATTTGTAACTTCAGTTTGTATGTGCAGTTATAATTCGATTGCAAATGGTAGTGCTGGCCTGCCTTTTTTTCATTGTACTTGTGTGTGTCTTTCTGTGGGTAAAATGCAAGTGTGGAGCTGCATATTATGTAGACACTTTTATAATCAAATTCATTATAAAGATCTGTGTGTCTGTGTATGCACATATATGCATAGTTCTTAGAAATATATCTGAAACAAGCCCCCTCTTGTCTCTTGAAAATGAAAGTGATGGTGGGAGGCCATGCTAAAAACTTGTCATATAAGTATAAATCAAAAATATTTTTTAAAGCCTGTATTTCTTGAACTGCTCTTTAGATATCGATCTTTCCCACCTCATCCCATCTTTTCATGCTTTTCTTTCACAACTGACTTTTCCAGTGAATGTGAACATTTGAGTATTTGGCGTGACCTCTGTGATGAATACATTCCTGAGCTATCATTATGTTTTGACAGTGAAGATTTCATTTGTATATTTTGTCTGGCAGCTTTGCTTATTGTATCTTACTGTATAGTGTAAATTTCTGGTACAAGGCAATATTTAGATGTTGCTTTATTATAAACTCATACAATTCTGCAATTTTTCCACACTTTCAGTATGTATCAGTTTATCTCATGCTTGTTCCAAATGTTGTGGCAGTTTCTTGGGCAAATAACTATATCAAAATACGATCATTTGTCTCCGAAATCTACTTTAATTATGTAGCATTCTTTGGGTATTTTTCTTGTATTTTAGTCACTTAGGGACTTGCATTACCTATTACTGAATTGGCCAGAAAGTTAAGAATCAGTATACAATATTGTCCTCATTATTTTGCTTTTATGCAGCTTCCTGCCCCTACATTGAGGTACATCTATTTCTGTGTATTGTTAGCTAAAATGCAGTAGATGATGCTCAAAAACAGTTGAGCTTTTGGCAGTTTGATGGGGTACGTGTGACACAGAGGTCTGTCTGAGGTGGAGAAGGCACCTTGACCATGTCATTTGGTGACAGGAACCTTCAAAGGCAGCACTTAGCCAAATTCTTCTCATTTTTTCTTTTAAGAGGATGAGGATATAAATAGACGTATGGTGAATCTTTAAGGGAATATTTTCTTGTGCTCAATTTTATCTTTTAAGAGGTCATTTCCTTTGTCTGTACTAGAGTTATAGTTTAGATGCTTGTCCTGGCATCTGAAAATACATTCTTTTCAAGCTGTTTCAGTGTGTTGGAATAGTCACAAACTGCAAGGCCCTAAACTTTTTATCTTTCGCTCAGGCGTGCTTTCTGGGAAACACAGTGCCAGGAATGATTAATGGCTTTATTCATGTGTGCCATTCAGGAAGGCATCCTGTGTAAATTAGCCCAGCAAAACCCTTTACTGCAGCCATCTTGGGGATTTTAATGTTAAATTTCAAATTCTTGCCGTGCTTTGCAATGTAGCTGGGTAAAGGAGAGGCTGTGAAGGAGAAGTGGAGAAATTGGAAGAGAACAGTGGTGAATTACAAACTGCATGTGTGCAACAGAAATGCTTCTCGGGAAGGCCTCATTTTTGAGCGAGGCTGGCACCCTGACAGGGCTGCTTCTCTGCTTGCTACTTGCTGAAGAAAGTAATTTATCCTGACACTAACCTTGCCAGTACTGCAAGAATCCTATTTCACTAAGATTAACAACTTCTCCCATGCTTCTGAGGACAAATACACTCTATTTCTTGTTTTGGGATCCTCTTGTCATCTGTCCTACTGGTTGTGCTTTGTTTTGTAGGTGTATGTTTTTCAGCAAGTGTTTTATGAAGTCTTGTAATAAGATCTAGTAACTGAGCTTTAGATCTAGTAACTTTAGCTTTTTAGCTTTAGCTTCAAGGTCTATATTGAATGTTATTTGCTGAGATGAAAATGAGCTCCATTGCCAACAAAAAGGTGGAAGGCAATGGTCTGAGAGCGCCATTCTTCCGAATGGGCTATAAAGAGCTTGCCATATTCATGTGCTGTATGCTCAAATTCTCCAATTACCCACTATAAAATACTGGCTTTCTGTGAGATATGTGCTGATGTTGGCAAAATATAATGTATTATTTATGCAGTTTATCTTCAGATTTGCAAATAATGTGTAGGAGATTTCCTCGAGTCATTAGGGGATCACTATGTGCAGTACTCCAATGCCGTGCAGGTCTGCCCTGTGTGCACCACGGTACTTAACAAAACAAACCAAGAAATCCAATTGCAAGCAAGGCAGCCACATGGTCTGCCTTGAAAATCTGCTCTTATGCACATTATTAGGCATCCTACAATAGTAGTCTGAATTCTAGCATCAAAATGCTTTTGTAATTTGTATCATCATTTTATTGTAGTAAACTTTTACTATAGTAAAATTTTACTATACTACTTTTACTATACTTTACTATAGCTGCATAGTTGTGTCCTCTAAAAATGACGTGTATGTCATGGAAGCAAATGTACAGTAGGAAGTGTAAAAGTACACTTTGGCCACTGACATTATTCATTAATCTTCTTGTTCATCATCTATAAGCCACTGTTTTTGAAGTAAAAATATCTGAGAAGGAGTAAAGAAGAAAATACTGAGAAGCTCGTAATTATATAATATGCAGGATTTATTTTAAGTCAAGGGTAACTGGTAGTGAAATTGTGTTAACTTAAAGCAAGAATTCATTTTCTTCCCGTACTAAGTTTTAAGGCTGAGTTTTGCTTAGAGCATTTTCTGCCCTGCAGAACAAACTGGTAGCTCCTCACAGGTGCAGACGGAGGAGAGGATGTTGTGCAAAGTGCCCGCTTGTACCAAGTGTTGTGCTCACTGTCACACTGAGCTTAACAGACAGTTGCAATGAAAATAACATTAATGAAAAGTGGTCTTAATGTTTAAGACTTCTCAAGCTTTTGTGTATTTATCTGGTTTTCTGTTGAATCACTTGAACAACTCTTAATTTCCCCTGAACACAAATCCGAATTCTACCATTCTTCTCAGCTTCAAAAATGAGCCTGCCTCATGCTGTGATCTTAAAGGCTAAATCATCCAATAATCCATCGTGCAGGTTTGGTCATGGAGACCTAACCTCCAGGTTCCTACGGGAGTCCAGCACACAGCCGCTCAGCTCCGGTGCATGGCAGAGGCCTTGCTGCTGCCAGCCTGAAGCCAATCTGGCAGTGGGAATGGCCGGCTGTAAGCCGGGCAGCCGGAGGCAGTCCTGGAGCTCCGGCCCGTGCTCCTGCGTTCGCAGCACAGCAGCTTGGCGATGACTCTGTTCTTTCGCCTGCTTGCAGTGCAATCCAGCCGTATGGAAAAGACTGCAATCCTCAGTTTTATTTTGAAAGTCTGCCTATTACCGTTGTTTTCTGTTCTGGACTTGCCTGAGAAAAGATCGTTACCTGTGAAAATGAAAAGCTTTGTAGTTGCTGCAACTCTTTTTGACTGATTATAGCACAGAGCTACTGCAGTACAAATGTGCTCAAGCTAATTCTTTTTACAAAAATAATCTTCGCCAGTAACTAGAATAATTATTGTCATGCCATAATCTAATTTTAAGACTTCTTCAAGACAAATCAGTTCTTGAAGTTAGATGGCTGTGTGGATTAAGCTAGAATCAAGGCTCTGGTGCTTGCTTGCAGACTGCCGCTGCACTGTACATCTCCCTTTGGAGAAAAGGCTCGTCTCCTGTCAGGGAAATGGATGGTGATGTCTTGGTCTGCATCTTTCACCTGTAATTTAACCATTTCCTTTTTCTGTCTTTTGTGAACATTACTCGATACTGTGCTTGTCTGTGAACATGTTTTGAGCTTTGCAAGATAGTGATATTTTAATTTGCTCCATGCAGAGGTAATGAATTCATAGCACATTACCCCTGCCACATATCACTAGCCTCTTGCTCCACGTACGCATGCACAGCACTTGTTCTAATACCTGTCTTTTTCAGTGAGCGAATAGTCAGTTCAAGGCTTTCCAGTAACTGTAAAGGCACCAACAGAGAGGGGAATCCAAAAGAATCTTTCCATCTCCTTAAATACATTGTATGGGGTTTAATGCGGAGTAGTAAGCCTTTGTTTAAGGTCTTTTAGGCCTATCTTCTAAAAATTTAATAGAACATTATACATGTATTTTTTTATGACTTAAAATACCTATTAAAAACAGCATTTTCTGTGGAGCCTGGTACACTGATTTGTTCTCACCTTCTTGATTTTTAAAAGACAAAAAAATGGTCTCGAAGGGCATGTTTTCAGTGCCTGTACCTGTTTGTATACCTGTCTGACAACACTACATCCTGTACAACATTTACAGCTTTTAGACTGTATAATTTTTATTGCCAAAATACACCCACATTTTGTCTAAGATGGGTAATCTTAATTGCTTATGAACAGAAATCCAAAGTGATTAAAAAGGGTCACATGTGTGTATATGTAAGTAAAATATCCTCAAGCAGTAGAAACAAGTTTGTTTTAAATTCTCCTAAAATTCTCCTATGTGATGACTTAAGTTCTAGTTTTAAATTAAAACATACTTTTAGGCTCAGTCTTCTAGAATTTTTGCACCAGCAGAAAATTTTCAGTGCTGTACAGAACTGTAGTTCTTCCTACAAGGAGAACTAGCATTCATGAACATACGTCCTACTTAGACTTCGAAGGGAAAAGTCTTCAGAAATGGACAACATGTTTCCTGTCTGATGCTGACACAGACCTTTTCTGGTGCTTATGAGTGTGTTTGCAGATTGCAGAGCCAGGGAAGTTTCACTGCCTGGCAGACCAAACTCCAAACACCGTTACTGAACACAAGGGAAGATGAAATTATCCCCTTTTAAAATTTCTGTCAGTCATTATGCATGATGGCAAACTTCAACTTTAAATTGGAACTTGGCAGAATAAAAATAGCTAGGGATAAAATTAACACATAATGTAGTGAAACTAACCTCTTTGAGTGGGATACCTTTTTCATTTAGTTCTAACAAAAGTCTTAGAGGTAGCAAAATATATGGCCTTTAGTCAGCAGAAAGATTGATAGCCCTAAAATGTGTCCTATCTTGCCAAAAATAATCTTTATGCTAATGGATATTCCTTATATTATTGCCTATAGGTAATTAGAAATTGTGAAAGAGGTCAGGAGACCTTGAGTTCACATTAATAAAGTAGTAGAGTGAGGGAGAATTGAGAATAGCTAATGTGTACTGCTGTCTGGCAGACAATATGAGAGATTGTTGAAAGGATATTTAATTTGGATACTAAATCACAACTGCGGTAGAAAGCAGAAGGTAAACTTTTTTCTTTTTAAAAGAGGGATAAAATTAGATCTTACTTGGCTGCTTTTAATGACTGGCTTAAGAATAGTAAAGGATCTTTTTATAGGTGCTTCCCTCATTGAGAAGGGACTTATAGATATGGACATATTTGGGTTTGGTTTTCAGTTTACTCTGAGAATGGAGAGGAAAATCCCTCTGTATGTGAGTGGTGAATGGGAATGTTATAGGCTTTTGTATGGCCACAGAGTGGCAAGCTCTTGGAAACAGAAAATTAAGTATGTTCCGTGTATCCTTAGCGAACTATAAAAAAGACATTGATAAACCATCAAACAGTATTAATGTATAATAGGGAATTATAACTAAGGGGCTGTGGTAGAGCTTTTTGTTCATTTTCAGTTGAGACACATGGAGCTCTGAGAAACAGAGTGCTGAGGACAGTAGTGTGAGGCCTCAAGCTTCTTCATGTGATTTCTGTAATTAAAATGGCATAGGACAGAGAGGCAAAGGCATGTTGAGTTCATTTGTTTGTGAGAATTTTGAATCCAGAACTTCCACTAGCTCCTGGATTGTAACATGGACCCCAAATGTGTATGTATGTACATAAAATTGAGGGGAGGGAGATACTGTTTTCGGTTTTTCGTAATTCCATACATAGCAAAAGAAGTAAAAATGGGATAAATGAAGACAGAGATGTGATGACTAATATAAGCCTCAGTAAGAATCATTCTTTTTGATTATTCTTAAGATTTCCCTTAAAAATCACCTTGTTGTTTGAGTGTGGCTGCGTGCTCCTCCGATGCGCGGGCTGAGGGGCCTGCCCCTCGCTCGGCAAGGCTGGAGCATCTGAGTCCTGAGTGTTTTAGGGCAAGAGTCCTGCTTTCTGTACACAGGTCCTGGCCATTTTTTAGCTTACTGCATGCTTGCGATTTATATACCCTGTCAAGGTATCCCTTAAGGTATTCTGAATGCCTAAAGGGCTTGCTTTAGTTGAGGTGCAGACCTCAAGCAAACCATCTACCTTTCTCTTTTCCTTTCTTTCCCTTCTCTTTCCTGCAGTCTGGGAGCCACCTGGGAAGCATCACCAGCCTGAGAGGTGATGCTTCCTGGAATCATGCAACTTATGGGCCTTAATGAGGGCTTGTCCCCAAAATGGCCTTTCTTGCTTTTTATTGTTTGGTTGTTATAAAGCTAGACCTCTTGTCCCTCGTAGTATCAAGACAAGATGGATATTCTCAGCAATTCATGTTTTTTCGTGTTTCAGCACAGGGACTCTTGGAAGCTAAAGGGGCATTTACCCATAAGTCAAGTCAGATTTGAAGCATTCAACAATGACATTTCCCTGTGTATTTGTACAGAAAATCTGAATGCTTGGTATGAATTACTTGGCATGGTACAAATTACTGTAAATTAGAAGATGCTGTGTTTCTGTGGTGGCATCTTTTATTGCTGATCCTGAAAAATAAGCATAATTTTCATCATTTTTGGTGTTATGCTAGGATATCACATCTTCTTTCGTAAATATGGCTTGTCTGCTGAAATGAAGGATGTATTTTATGCTCAACTTGCCAGAGTGCCCTTTGCTATCATTCACCATGACATAATAATAGCTTGGATGTCTTTTGCTTTGCCTACACCATTTGCAATATGGGAAAATTATGAAATCATGATTTTAGCGTTGCTTGTCAAGAAGTCCTGAAACTGTCTCTTATTTTATACCTTCACTTTTCATCTTGTGAACATCACAGGCTCTGAGGATCCACTAAAAGAGCAAGAACGGAAACGTGCACTTTCAGTGAAAAATGGCATAAAATAGCATTTAGAAAAATGCCAGCAAACACAACAGAGACTCTAAAATAATGGTCAGTGGTTTTGTGCTCAGAAAGCTTTAGACGAATTGTCTTTTTAATTTGCGCTGCCATTTAGGAGTCTGAAATTTTTTTCTGAAAGAGCAAATGTAATTCAGTTATGTTTTAAGCCTACTATTTTGGGGGAGGTGCCAGCTTTGTAGCAGTTTGTGGGACATGTAGGGCTAGGCTCTCATCAGCTGCCCCTAAACTCACGTGATCTGTCGCACATAGATCCCAAAGTACCTGTTCTCTCTCATTGTCCTTTAAACCTCTCCGCTGTTGCAATCTCTCTAGAAGTTACACAGGATTGTTTTCTGAAGGGTGTAGTTTTACTGAAATTCTGAGAAACTGTGATACTTATTATGTTATTCATCTATGAATATCTGTATAAAGCAAGAAAGTTGCACTGGGGCATATAAAGAAAGTAAATTTATTCTGAGAGTGGAATCCAAAACCGTCCCCTAATCCAATCCTGAAATTGTACAGTAGCTTGGATGTGCATCTGAAAATTGGAACTGGCTCAGCCTCCCTGGGGATGATTTCCAGCTTGCAAGTGAGAGGCAGCCACCTGCGCGGAGGTGGCAGCGGGAGCGTGGGTTGGACTGGGTGCTGGCCCTTGGGGTGCCAGCTCAGCCCTGCTCCCGTGTTGACTTGTAATGAACAGCGTTGCTGTCTCCTTAGCCCTCCTGTTCCAGCAGCCAGATGGCATTCAACTCATCAGAAGAAATGTATGCGGTTAATGTTGAGCCGAGCCCTCGCCAATGGCAGGAGATGAAGCCAAGGCAGACCTTCAAACTGTTTGGAGGCTAAACCTTTCAGTAGCCTTTCTGGGTAGCAGAAACATTTAGTTCTTAGTTTTTTTACTGATTTCTCTTACGCTTGTGATATCTGATCTAAATGCTGGCCCTTCCTGCATTAGGAATGTCACAGTATGGTATGGGGTTGGCTTGTTTGTTTTGGTTAAAAAACAAAATAAAAAAACCCCAAACTGTCACCTGAAAATAAAGCCTAAAACCCTATCCTTAGACCTGCAAGGACCTATTCTTTGTGTGATTACTGCTTACCAGAGCTGCATGTAACGCTGTTCTAACAATATCTTTTTCAATAGCGTAATCATGCAGGCTGCTGCGTTCATTAGTTGTCTTTGTTTGCGTATTCTAGGGTGTAATTTTAAAAGCCGGGTTACCTAAAAAGGGGGTAATTCTTCTAAAATGCTCTGCTGGCAACAACACGTGAAATCTGCGCAATTCAACATTATATTTACTACGGTTAGCTCAGAGAAGATGAATGTGTTGCTTAAAGAACACAGCATTTCCCTGAATAAAACTTATCAGTTGACAGCCCTGGAATTACCTCTTTAAGTGAAGAAAATGTAGACTTTGGCACAGGTTGAAGATTTTTGGGGGGGAATGGGAGGGGAGCTTGCAACTTCAGAGAGTGTTAGACACATACTGAGAATGTTCTCTAAAGGTCCCTTCCAACCTTAATGATTCTGTGTGCTGAAAACGATAGTTTAAGCTGGAGATTTGAACGAAGAAATACAAGGAAATGCAAAACAGGGCTCACGTTAGATCCTTAACCTTTCTGGTTAACACCATAATTCTGCAGGCACAGGGCATGTGATGAGCCCCTATCTACTGGTTTAGGAATGCGTAAGAATAGAGGTTCCCAGATAAGAAAAGCAGCTTATGTAAGAACCTGTGGAAAAACAGGTATGTATTTTATGACTGTAATGATCATTAACTCTTAAGTGTATCTTTTAGGCTGCATTTCAGCTGGAGCACTTGTTATCACAAGCACCAGAAACATTAAGAAACAGCTCTGGGAAATGCAGTAGGCCAGACAAAACGTGATGTATATGGACAATTAACACTGGCAAAGCTAATCTGCTGGGAAATTTTCTCATTACAGAGCTATCCCAGCAGGTGGACATGGTTTAAAAAAAAAAAAAAAGTAACCCAAGGTACATTTTGAGATCTGGTCTAGATAGGAATTTTTGTACAGGTGGTGTTACAGATGAAACTGCTTGTCTACACAGCAAGAAGTGTTTGGAGAAAGCGCAGGAGCTTTCAGTGTGCTTTTTAGTTCAGATGTGATCTTGCATACTGGCTGGTATCAGCAGATATGACTGTGGACAACTTCAACAAAACACAGACTTCAAATATTAATGGTGCAGAAAGAGAAACAGGCAACTACCGTGCTTCGTAAAACAGATATAAGAAAAAGGTTCCTGCGTGTTGCGTCCCAGGTCACACTGGCACTTGGGAATATTTCTCTTAGCAGGGGACAAATTATTGTGATTTTTTTCTTAAAATTTGCAGTCCAGAATTGAGGCTTCACCACTCTGTGTAGAAATTTTTCCTGATTATCTCCCCTGGTGCAACTTGAGGCCATTTCCTCTTGTCCTCTGGGGTGGGGCAGTGTGCAAAGGGGGCAGGGGGCTGTGTGCAAAGGGTGTGTGTGCAAAGGGGGCATGGGGCCGTGTGCAAAGGGGGTGTGTGCAAGGGCAGGGTGGGGCCATGTGCCAAGAGGGGTGTGTGTGTGCAAAGATGAGTGGGGCTGTGTGCAGTGGGGTGGGGTTACATGCAAAGGAGGCGGGGCCATGTGGCAGGGGCGGGGCCATGTGGCAGGGGCGGGGCTACATGCAATGGGACGGGGCCATGTGCAATTGTACCATCGCTATGGTTGGAAAATATCTTCAAGACGATGTAGTCCAACCATAAGCCCATGACCACCATGGCTGCTAAGCCGTGTCCCGAAGTGCCTCATCTACATGTTTCTTGAACACTGACAGGGACTCCACCACATCCCTGGTCAGCCTATCCCAGTGTTTAACCACTCTTTCCCTGGAGAATTTTTTTCCTAATATCTAGCCTAAGCCTCCCCTGGTGCAACTTCAGACCATTTGCTCTTGTCCTATTTTCGGTAGTTATTTTGGAGAAGAGATCAACCCCAGCCTCATTATGATCTCCTTTCAGGTAGTTCTGGAGAGGAGCAAGGTCTCTCCTGAGTCTCCTTGACATAGTAGCTTTTGATGCTGAATTTATCTATTTTCTATCTTGAAAATGCTAATATTATATCCTTTTAAAGTCCTTGTTATTTCTATAACAGATGTAAATTTCCATGTCATTCGAGAAAATGCCTTCATTTAAATTACTAGCATGTCAAAACACATTTAAATGATTTGGAAGTTGGTGGGACACTTGCTTTGATAGGATTTGTCTGAGGAGGTGGTAGTGGTTACTATTTTACTCTTTATTGAAAGACAGAATTTATTGGTTCATAGAACCAATGGAAGAAAGATCTCTTTGGTTAACTGGGGATCTGCTTATACGAAGGTTGTTACTGTACATATCTTGCTTTACTTTGTATGCTGTAAGCATTCATGGAACACAAATAAGGAAGGAAAGACAGCTTAGCAATCTCATTATCTGTCTAGATTCCTTCTTTTAAAGAAAAGTCAGGGAAGCTTTTTTTTTTTTATATAGCACAAGATTGTCTGAAATGAAGATAAGTACAATTACTGTACAGACAAATCATTCCTCTGAGAAATTCAGAGTTCCTGATGACAGGAATATAAGAAGAAAGGCAAGTTCTACCTTGTCCATCCTGAAGTTAACGTTTGAAGTCAATAACAAGTCCCTTGGTGTTACCCCTTCTTGCTTGGGGGACTGCCATTGAGTTGTTCTTAGCAGAGGCATGTGTGAAGGATAGGAATGTGATGATCAGCCATTATTAGCAAGATTTATCTTCGTTTCTCTATTTGCTTTCAAAGAACTCATCTTTCCTCTTAGCTGTTGCTAACTGTTCATTGGATGAGTAAAATCAAAGTGGGTCTGCACTGACATAAATTTGCTGCAGGTGGGTAAGTAGATGGATTCTAATTTGTAGGAACACTTACTGGCCCACTAATTAATTATTTTTGTCTAATATTTGGGAGGTTGAAGCATAAAATGGGAAACAGAAGATTTTAATCTGCTTTGAATTACAATCAGATGCAATTCATGGTTCAACTTAAAAAAATTGAAACAGTAAAGGTTTGATAGTAATAGTGCCACTGTCCAACTGAGGATGTACCAAAATTCTGGTAATTGTTCACCAGTGGTTTAAATCATCTTGCAAATGTGGTAAATGAAAAGAGGAGACTGTTAAAGCAAAATCGCTATGTAGATTTCCCTACCACTTGTCCCAGTTATATAGTGTATTTCAGGACATACGCTTTGCTGCAGAAATATTTACTGGAGGTAAATAGCTGCTTAAAATGTCCAGAGGGCTTCACCGAGTTGAAATAAATAGTAATATTTGTATTATATATGCTGACTATCTCAAAGGAATAAACAGCAAGTGTTTCAAACTCCGCTATATGTATCTGTGCATGTATACGTATACATAGATATGGAGCTTGTGTGTGCAAATTACGCAAAACTCTTATAAAATGCAGTGCAGAATTGGATGTGTGGTGTTGCTTGCATAATGGGTGTTTTAGAAAAAGCTCATTTTGGTTTTTAAGAGAGCCATTTTGAGTGCATAAATTTTGTTAACTGGGAATATTACTGAACTATCATTTTTGTTGCATACTTCAGTTAGGATTATATGGGCATATTTCACATTAGGCGTGCGCCTGCCAAGTGCCTGGTTTTACTAATTTTACTAGTCACGTGGAAAAGCCAAAATCTCTGTTTGATTGCACACTGACAGCTATTCCCATGTGTATGTCCCCATTTGCAAATATGTTCATATAGTTGTAAACACTTCTGTTTTTATAAATGTCGTTCTTCCTGATCATGCAGTGCAGTTAATGGTCCAGACTGAAAAACAAACAAGCCGGAAAAAAAACACCAACAAAAAAAATTGGATTAAGAGGGACCTGGGAATTTTGCTCCTGCAAGGCAAAGTTCCAGGCTAGTAAATCATCCCTTCCACCTTATGAGGTGGCCTGAATGCTGCATTTCCTCATGCAAGCTCAAGCTGAAGATTTAGAAATGAGGCTTTTGTTCATTTAACACTTCGCAGGCATCTATACAATAACAAGGTCCTCTTTTCCACACCTGTATAATCTGGGTGTCCGCAGTAAAGCCACACATTTCTGTTGTTTTTTGTTCTGTGTTTTTTTTTTTTTTTTTTTTTTTTGGTGGGCCGTTGTGTTCTTTACCCACCAGCGGAGAGGAGCTCTTAGCTATCTGTTTGCTTCTAAGCTAGTTCATCTTGGAAAATATTACTTGGGTCCGTCTCGCCTTGTGCTTTTGCCATAGCGCTTTGCAAGCAGCAGGTCATGTATTATGAACATAGTCAAATACCTGAGTCAGGCTCTTGACTTCATTAACTTCCACCTAAGGAGACAGATGTCTCTAGCTGATACACTCATTTATTTGGCAATTTGATCAATTCTGTGAGAATTACTGCATTGAACTTTTGGTCTGAAGCATTAAATTGGTCGCGAAAATTAAATCCCAGGTTCCTAAAGAAGTGAAAACATCTCCTAAGGTGCAGTTTCCATACTAACTAGCAGGTTCTGTCCCAGGCTTCATTTCTGATCTAGCTGTGATATACAGGTTTGGGGAAATGGACAACCCAAAGGACTTTAGATGACATCCAGGATTTAATTGACTTGAAGTAGGAAGATAAAGTAATGGCTATATATGCATTTATTAAAGAATAACATGGCTTCCTCTCACTGGGAAGAATGAGAATCTGTCTTATCTTCAATATGAGCAACGTGGCATTTTTAGCAGCAGTTCTTGCCACCAGCTTTCTGCCCCTCGTGGTCTCTTGGGGGGTTTTCTATGCTTGACCGTGAATGTCTCCAGCACCTGCCCTGTGTTCTGCAAATGCACCCTATTTTGGGGGGCAAGGGGAGTTAAACCTGTCAGCACCATCTGTGGGAAACCTTTTGCATTATCTTAGCTGAGGAGGAAGGGGCTGTGCATGGGGATGGCCCTCTGCTCAGTCCTCTTAAACTCTCTGATGTGGTCCTGCCAAGGGAACCTCTATCATCCACAATTCCCAACAGTGGCTTCTAGACGTGCTTGTTCTAACTGTACTGATTCTTCCCTTTTGTTCTAGAGCAGACAGATTTTAAGCTGAAGCTCCTTGGCTTTTTTATGTGCCTCCAGGCTCCTGGCAGCAGCTTGCTTGGTTCCCTCCTTCCTTCTTGCCCTTCTTCCTTGCATCTTTCCCTTCCTTCCTCCTGCACTATCATGTCCCTGGAGGCATTTGCTAATCTGCACCGTGCTTTTCCCTTCTGCTTTCTCTTTTGGTAGTATGCTGTTGCTCAGAGTTGTTAAGGTCAGCCTCAGTTCTGAAGTCTCTTTATTGGTGTCACCAAGGATTGCCATGAGTAAGAAGTGGTTGTGCCCACTGAGAAAACTTGTGCTGCTGAGACCATGACAGAATTGCTTTACTCTCCATTGGAAAACCCTGCCTTTTCTCCAGATGAGAGTCCTTGTGAAAGGAAGGTATTTTCTCGAAGCAAGTTGTGGCACGTCAGTGGCATTCGCACAGTTGAAGTTACGATGCTGCACAGTTCAACTTAAAATAGTACACAGAGCATTTTTGGATCCTTTTCGTAAAGAAGAAATTAAGCGTGGCTGCAGTTACATGGCCCATGCTCTTTCTTGCAGGATGTTTTAAGGCTTTACGTACGACAGCTCAAGAGTTAAAAAACTTGCTTAGGAATCGGGTCTATTTCTCCAACTAGCAAAATTTGGGCAGGGTGACTTTACTGCTCTTGAACTGAACAATTAATAATCGTAAATTAGGTATACGAGGATATGCAGGGTGTAGCAGAGGTATGGCAGTAACAGATTTATATGTAAAAGATAGATTATTAATGCAATGTAAATGTGCTTATGTAACAAGAAAAATGAGCTGGGTTGTTCATTTTTCTTTCCAGGTTGACTCCAGGCAACACCACATTATACATTAGTTTAGTCCCGTTACTAAGTATAGTATATGAAGTATAAGTATACCGTTACTAAGTATATAGTATATGAAGATATATGAGTTAAGAAAATTATAGAGCATGTAACTGCATGTTACCTTGCATTTTGTAGTGACTCTGTGTATGGTATATATTCTGTAAATATGTATGGGCTGCAGTTACTGGAGTGTGCTTTTATTGATCCGGGGCTTATCTCAGTGAAATAAATTAAAATAAAAAATTAACAGTTGCTAATAACGTTGAGGTGGAAAGGGCAGGATTACCTCACATTTTATTAAAGATAAAGGCAATTTTCTAAAGATGACAGGATTATAAAGCCTCATTCACCTTCCATCTGTATGTGCACAAGTTTATGACTGACTGCTGTAGGGCCTGATCTATTCATTCTGTTTTTATAGACTTCACATAATAATGTCATGGTCTGCTCTACAGTCCTTAGTCTCCTCCAGTGCAGATAAAAACAAAGCCTGTCCACATACATTTGAGGCTCTTAATTCAAAAAAATAGTTGTTGGGTGATGTCTGGGAGTATTCTGGTAAAAATCAGTTTTAATTCAGTTCATAAACTACTGGAGATGCTCTTTTTCAGTACTTGGATTTCCTGAAACTTCATCATTTTAATATTATGTTAAAGAATAAATTAAATATTAAAGAACATATTATGTTCTTTAAGTAGTGCCTTTAAATTTCATTTTTCACAAGGAGCAGTATTTTAGGTTTTTGCAACTTTATATCTATAATTTCTATGCTGCTCTTCACAATTTTATGTTGTCGGTCTGTTAGAGATCAGCGTACAATTGGCCATCTGTCTAGACAATCTCCCTTGGAATGGTGCTCGCCATTGCTTCTGGTTTGGGCATAGTTCCTTTCAAATAATAATTTGTTGTATTCTCCTGGCTTGCTGATGGTGAAAGCAGACACCTGTCACAGGCAACTTTGTCAAAGATGTATCCAAATGCAGAGGGCCTATTCCAGTCGTTCCAAAACATGGGATAGATCAGAATTTCTTCTCTGTAGCTCCTTAATACTGATTTTTGGGGTATATAGGACAGAAGGAAATACTGTATTAATAGCTGCAAACTGTTTGAACAGAGTTGTTTAATTAAAAAGAAATGGCCTCCTCCATTTTTTTTTAATCCTTTTATCTTTGCAAGGAACTTAGTGGTGTGATAATTCTGACATTTGCTTTTCGTTCCTCCACCTGCTTTTCTTACAGCCCTTTTTCCTTTCCCTTATGGGTGTGTTAGCAAGTTTTGCATTTAGAAATTCTGGTGTGAGCTGGGAGTGGAGTAGCAAAAGGCACATGTCCGCTTGGGCCGAATCTCGTTAGGACGTTGCTCAACTCGTTCAAGTTCAACTTGCAGTTTAAAATACATCTTACCAACCTTTTCTTGAAATTTCAAATTCTGGTGTAGCCATGCAAGCATGTGAACCAGTAGCACAGCTCAGGTGGTGTAGCTGTGTCTGGGTGCAGAGGCCCTTTGGGTGACAGGGAAGAAGGAGCTCCCCTTCACCTTGACGTGGCCCTTGGCATGACGGAGTTGGTGGTGCAGTAGGTTAGGCAGAGCCCCAGGTGAAGGGCTCGTGAGTACACACACCTTGTGCCTTGGTCTCTGTTGCCCTGGAGATGTTCCTGATGTGTGACTAGTGCCACCTGTTTTCTGGGTTTCTGGGGGATTTTTAATGAAAAGGAGATTTCTGAGCGACTCTGATTTTATTGAGAAAGGAAGTTATTTAAAATACATGAAAAAATAAAGTTCTGACTGAAAATAACTGTCCTAATATATGTGTGCTTTTGATATATGTGAAATATACTTGAAACCTAAATCTCAGACCATCTTTGAAATTTCAAGCAATTTTAATACATGCCTAAAAATAACACCAGCAATTGAAAGCAGTGAAGAAACAGTCTCTAGAGCATTCTCTGCACCAGTGTAAGCTTTTTGTGTTTTTTTTTTCCCTCTGTGTCAATACTTATTTTTCATACCTACTTGTATCTCATGAACAAGTCAACAGAATTTATAGTTTGTCTTTATATGCAATAGTGTATTCATACTATGTTTTTAATTGGTCTTTTTGAGTAGTTTCTGCTGTCATGATTTAGTACTGTTAGTGTATACAAAAAAATATTCTCACCTTTTCATGCTCTGTTTTAAAATAAGAGAGAGGGTATTTTTGTTACACAAAGTGTTATTGCCAGCAAGCTAGTTTTTTTCAGCCAGAGCAGGACTACTAAATGCCTGGCTTAATTGCAGTTTTGGAATGGGTGAGAAGACAGGGCAGAAAGGAGTAGCAGTGCAATTCAGTGGTCCAAAAATTCTTTTGTTCAACTTGGGCATGTTCCCTTTGTGCAAACCTGTTATTTAAATCAGTACCTTTTTATTAGTGTTTTTTTTTTTTTTTTTTTTTTTTTTTTTTTTTT
>WBNA01000170.1:1075491-1091822 GCA_013398345.1 Nothocercus nigrocapillus | reverse complement strand
TGTAACCACCTGAAAAAGAAAAAAGTGTCTGAAGTTTGGAATATTAATTGCTCCCTGCAGATTTGTAAACAGTAATTTGTTAAATGGTGTAAAATCTTATTATTGAAAAGGATATGAGACAATTCTCTGATGTGAAAAATAACCCTAATTCTTGGACCAGAGACATAAAACAAGACATTTAATAGTTCAAAAGCAAAGAGATATAGTACTTTTAATTGGCCCAATTAAACAGGAATTTTAATAGGCTAGTTCGCTTAAGTGTGTTCAGTACTTACAGAGGTTTTAGGAGAAAAGCTCTGGCCTAATGTATATCTCATAGAAGGTAAATATGAACAAGCTTCTAAGACACAGTTGGAAAATTGTAATAGAAGATATTACTGTTGAAGAAGCACCAATGAAGCAGGAAAAGCTTAAGCTCAACTGGATGGGAGTGAGGGCAAAATACGAGGAAAGACTGTTCTGTCTTGGTGACCAAAGATGACTGGAATGCAATTTTTCTTTTCTCCCCCCTCCTTCAGTCTTTTCCTTTGGGATATATCATATATGCAGAGCTTTGCCCTTCTTTGAGTGCTGCCAAGGTAATGGGTGGTGGGAATTGTCCACAGGGAGAGGAGACAGCCAGGAGCTTTACGATTTACAGGAAGCAGGTGCTGGCAAAAGGCTGCCAACCTCTGGGAGGAACCGTGCGCCTTGTCAGGGGGGCAGCCAAAGTCTGTGAAAATTAGTGATCCTGAGTGAGTATGCACAAGGAATTCAGAAGTAATTTGGAAAGCACATAATGTGCCTCAGTTAGATAATGCTTTTCTGTTTGGATCTCAAAATGTAGCTATCTTTAAAACTTTTTTTTTTTTTTTTTTTTTTTTTTTTTGCCACAGTTACTGCAGAAAAGTGTGATGTACCGGCCCTAACCACTTCACTAATAAACTAATTTGAGAGCATGAGAGGAAAGGGATGTACTGCTTCATATCATACCTGCCTTTGTTTCCTTTTTCCCCATGACTTTGAGATATCTCAGTGATTTATGCTATCTACTCTCAGAGTGTCAACAGTTACTTTACTTATCACATTATATGTTTCCAGATGCAATACAAAACATCCCCGTACCTCACAGAAAACTCTCAACGTCCAGCTGAGATAGCAGGATGTGAAAGTATCTTATTAGCGTAGTATATGGTAGCCATCAGTCAGAGGAGAAAGACTTGCAGTCCTTTGGCCTCTGTTTGCTTCCGTGCTTTTCTTCAACATTATTATTTATTCTCCCGTTTCTGCAGGGTAAAAATAGTAGGGCACCAATTTCCCCTTAGCCCCTGAGGCCTATGACATGGGTTTGTTCAGCTGGGATTGCTCTCTGTGAAGATTTACTCGATCAGTTGGTATTCCTCTCCCTTTCCTTGACCTCTTGTGGTTTTGAATAGTAACTTCTGGACAGTCTTCTGGAAAAAAAAAATACAGGAAAAATTCTGCATAAACTTTCATTTTGATTGCAGCCTGTGGGTAATGCTTTCCCAGGTCTCTCTATTCCCCGTAGCGATCACTGAGGGAGCAGTTTGTTTTGCAGGCTTTGTGCTGAAGCAGAATAGTCATTGCAAGGCATTCAAATGCAAACTTCATTTTACCGGAGAGCAGTGTATTAGCATCCTTCGCATTAGTGCCCTGTGCTCGTTCACAGAGGCATCAGCCAGGCCATGCATAAGCAGCGTGTGCACTATTTTCATGGAGGTGCTAAAGATACTGTGGCCAGTGTTCTAGGGGAGAGGAGGAGAGACAGAGGAATATTTTTAAAAGAATGTAAAAAGTTTACGTACAAGCAGCAAAGCAGTATTCACATTGTGTTCTGAGTTACTTCATATTGCTTCTTGCAAAACCGAAAAAAAAAATTCTTGAAAAGCGTTTCCATATTTGTCTTGGCATGTATCTAATTTTGGAAAAGGGTTTTCTTAGGATAGTAATAAAAATTTCTGAGAAGGGGGACCACTTCCTGGACAAGAGCATTACATCCTCTAATACAATATTTTACACTTGCATAATTTCTGTTTATGCTTTCAGGAAAGAAAACACAAATAATTTTACCATGCTATCTAAAGTTATGTGTTTGCCGCATTTCTGCAAGCTCTTTGTAGCATGACCAGGAGGAAGGTTAACATTGAGGATGGTAGTGGGAGCAGGCAAGCTGCAGCACTCATCACAGAAAATGCTGTCGCTGGGACTTTACTGGCATGAGTAACTGTTCCCAGGTCCTTCTGTTACATACGGAAAACCATACCCCTGTACAGATGTTGAAGCTGTAATCAACATATATATATGTGTGTGTCTATGTATGTGTGCAGGTTGTTTGGATTTTAAAATCATTGTCATCTCCTAGGAGTGGCTCTTTAAAAAGAGGATGAGTTGTTTTGGGAATTGTACTTTTTCCGTATACAAAATACATTCCAGCATTTTTTTATTTTTTTTTTCCCTTTGGGAAATTAGAAAAACCTTGCCCATGAAAACAAGAAATTTAAAAGGTGACAGTATTTCTGAACCCTTGCAGTATCCTACTACTAATTTCAAGCTGTGCAGACTGTACTTACTACTTGAAAAATAAATGTTTACTTCACTTGCACTGCGGAGATCCACACACCCTGACAGAAGATGCCATGCATCTGCCCGCAGAACTACACGTAGTAATATTTTACAACAAGATTTTAGCAGTGCTATGGCTTGAGCCTTCCAGTTTTTATGTGGGTGCGTTACTGCTTTTGGCGGACTATCCACAACTTCCTGAAAATGCAAAGAAGCAAGGAGAAATACTGCTTTTAAGTAGCTTCTATCTCAGCAAAATTTCCTGAGACAAAGAAAAGTCCCTTGTTCAGTTCGAGGCTGACTTCAGCACTACCTGCAGAGAGGAGGGGGTGCCTAAAAGCTTTGAGGAAAAGGTTGTGGGAATCGGGTACACGGCACAGTCTCAGGCAGCCTGCCGGTAGGTGTCATTGCAAGCTGCCGAGTGTGCGCCCACGGCTGCCTCTTGCAAACAGTGCAGTGCAGAGATGTGAGCAGCCTGGCAAATCCAAAGACAAATGGAAATATTTCAGCATTTGCAAGCTCTTTAGTTTCCAGGTTTCTTTTCAGCTGTTAGAGCAAAAGCACCTTTTTTTTTATTTATTTTTTTTTAAATGCTTTTACATTTTACACTTTAAGTTGGGATATTTTTAATAGCACATCAATACCTGTTCAAATGATTATCATGGTTTCCATTTTCTCTTTGATAGAGTTTTTGGTCTAAACCTTATTCATTGTTTGTCTTTTGGAGAAAATGTCTTCTAAAATCAGATATTATTTAAACTAAACAGTTTGCATATAATATGAATGCATTAACTGAGAGGGAGCAAAACAGTGGTCTGTACTGGGAAACAAAATTTCTCTATAATTGTGTAGTTAATTGTGTTTGTCGCTACACTACACAGAGCAGTGTAAAATGCCTCGGGAGGGATAGTATTTGTGAAGCAAGTGTTTCTAAATGCTCTTCAGCAAATACTGGTTTTGCTTTGGTTTAACATTAAGGTATTGAAGCATATATATATGAGTATATACATGTAGATACTGAGTGCTAAAGTCTTTTTTTTTTTTTTTTCTTATCAAAAAAAATTTTTGGTCCACCTACGGAGTAGTTGTTGGCTATTGTTGTTCGGTATAACTTGTGTATCTTGGGGTGGTTTGGCTTTCTCAATGATATTTACTCAGATATGCTTTGACACTGTTTTAACTTTATGTTGATTTGCTAGCACAGGAAATGATTTTATCTTTCAGATTAGCTGATGTAGGTTAGGCTGGTTCCTTTAAATCTAAGTGGGTTCAGAAACCTACCCTGCATATAGGCAAATGCAGTGTTGTTTCTATTCCTGATACTAATCCAGCCTTGTTATGTCTTGTACCACTGAAATATGTGCACTGTTGTAATTTCTTCTGGAATCAATGACATCATTAGGATGCTATTGGATTTGGCTTGCTGATTTCTCACCCTATCACAAAAAAAAAAAAAAAAATTCAGTAAATTTACCTTGGGCTGAAGTTGTTCTGGGGCACCTGATTTCAGGCACATATCTGGTCGCAGCAACCGCTTCAGTTATCACCTTGCTCAAGTGGAGCCATAATTAAGACCATCTTGTAAATTTTTATATTAAGTCTGTTAATTCTTTCTTAAAATGAGTTAAACAAAATGTACAGAGGTATTAACGAAAATAAGGAACCAAATCTGTTGCTGTTGATATATCACTGTCACTTTTTTTTTCTTTTGGAATTGTCTTTTATGGAGTCTATTCTTTAATAAGCTACCAAGATGGCCTGCTTTGCCCAGTTTCGAAACTCATGTCACAAAGCTGATTGCAGTTGCTACAGTAGATAAAGCCACGTATCATTGCTTTTTCCCTATTGGCTACAAAGTCTTCAGCTGTCATTTTACTGCACTAAAATCATGTCATAAGAAGCTTTAGTCATATCAGCTCTCACTCTGGAAGTATACATTGTTATAAAATTGAATAGGTGGTGATTATGCAGTATGTTACTGCAGAAGAGCGTTGTCAGTCTTCCACCCTCATTGAATCATACTTAGGAGTTTTGCTATGAATTAATGCCGATATGCACTTTGTAACGGCCACATGGCTAGGATGATTATTGAAAATAAGCCAAGTCTCCAGAACTGGTATCTCATCCTATGTCAGTGCCCTGGATCGTTGCAGAATCACTAAAGTGACAACGAGATTCACCCTCATAGCCGTGCTAGTAAGTCTTGCTAATGATTCTTCTTAAATACAGTGATGATTCACTGTGTGCAAGGCAGATAGACTGCTCTGTTGTATCCCCTGGCAACCAGAAACAAAATGTATCTGTTCTTGTCTGATGTCCTTAAAGAGCACCTCTGGAAAGGAATTTGTTTTCACAAGATCGTGATGTGTCATTAAAATTCTATCCCCATCCGTTCTGCGGGAGTCTTCACTGGCTCCCGTCCTAAAGAATGGGCAAACCGTAGATATGCAGAGTTAGTGTTACTCATCAACAACTTATTCTAGCTCCTGATGAATACCGAATTGTAGGGCAATTATTTTGATACAAGTGCATGTTATTTAAGCATGGCAGAAATGATCTGCCTCTGCCTTTATCGAGCATGAAAAGCAATACTGGTTTTTATCCAAATTACCCCTAATATGTAATGTACAACTGACATGTGAGAGATAAGACTGCTTTACCTTGGAATCTGTCATTCCTGTAGCTACATAGAATCTTATTTAGCTGTTGCTTGACATGCCGATAAATTTTTATTCTTTTGTCTCACTGTTCAGAATAAAGAAAAGTGAGATTCCATTTTTCGCAAAGCATGTAAAAATATGCAACATTTCCTTTAAACATAGTATCTCAAACGAGTGGGATGTCTGTGTAGGTAGCTGGGATTCAGCGAGTCAAATGCTTCAAGGTTCTTGTCAAAATAAGCACAGAAGACATAGGTTCTTCTCGACAAGATTGTTTTGCAGCAAACACACATGCTTCTCATTCCTCCCAGCATCTAACAGTTGGGGCTATTTTTAGAAATTCTTCTGATAATAATCATTCAGCAGAGTCATTGAGGATACCGTAGCCTTAGCTGGAGAGTTGCATGATGATGTACAGAATCTTTGGACTTGTTGAAGAGTCTTCATGCAGGAAGTTTGTCCAGACCAGCATATTCACCATGTATTTTCATAACTTACTGTTCGTTGACTCCCTGCATAGACCTGCCATAAGGAAGAAGATATTTTAGGCCTGGCAGGAACCTGCTGCTTTTGGCTCACAGGTTACTTTAACCCTGCTTATACCTTTCAACAAGGTGAGCTTTAAATCTGTGCACCCTGCCACAGATTTAAAAGAAGGGACGAAAAATGGAACTTCAGTCAAGAAATAGATATTCTTATTCACTTTTTGCTATGAACCATTAGTCAGCTCTAATTATAAATATATTCAGATGTGACTGAAGAAGTGATCATGCAGCCCAAAATGTAGTTACCAATGCTCTTTGGATGATCATGCATTTTTATCCTTCTTTCCCACCCTATTTTTCCTTTCCTCCTTCTTTTGGTATTGAGTTAACGAATTAAACTTCAGTAATGAAAGGTGCTCCTCACCTTCTTGAAAGGCCCTAGGTCCCTCACCTTCTAATAGGGCCCTAAATCCCTTAAACCTGTGACTGTTGCATATGAGTCGCTGCTGTGTGACTCCAAAGAAGGCCTGTGCCTGCTGGTTTCAAGATCTGAAGTGATATGACTGCCTGTGGTTAAGGAGAAACTCCCCCTTTTTCATCAAATATCTTTCATGTTTTCAGTGTTCATTGTTTTTGTCCCACAATGGAATAAATGCACCTTCAAAATCAGGTGAGCTCTGTTACTTGTTCATATAATACTTGGAAAGGTCTTGCATTTCTTTGTTTTCTAATGTTTATGCCTTAGGAATCCATTTGGCAATGGGACTTTTAGACATCAGAAGTGCATTTGTGGGTACTTGGGACCTGCAAGTGCCCCAACACTGACTGAGGAACAGTCTCACTGTACTTGTTTAGGTTGTGTGAGATGGGCTTGAAAAGAGTAAGTTTAAGAGTAAGGTTCAGGTAGATAGTTTTTCTGTCTTTTACTACATACAGTTAGTACCCCCAAGCTTACTTGTGCTCAATCTGTGTTTGTAGCGATGGCTCCTTTCTTACATAGATTCAAGAAGAGTGCTGCAAATATTAACTCTTATTAAAAATCCACAAGATTAGAAGCTTAGATGGTTTTGGTTCTTTTTTTTAGAATGTGAGACATCTTAATTGCTAAATAGCATGGCCTGATTTTCAGGACATTACATGTTTTACATAGCCTCAGTATAAGCCTCTACTAGTGACTCTTTAATAGTAAGAATTTTTGTTTTAGGAAACTTTGGGAGACGCGTGGAGATAACAGTAGTCAGTGGTTTCCAGTGCTATGTGATGGTTTAGTCATCCCACTCAAGAGTCATCCTGCTACCTGTGAGTAGCTTTCCCAACAAGAGTATTCCTATGTGAATTTAATTACGGGTATCTGATTACAACACCCTGCTGAGAGATCTCTCAGCAGGAGTCCTAATGAAGGTGTGCTGCTGGGTTTTTGCATCCGGCCTTTAAAAAGCTACAGGAGAGCTTTTTTTCGTGCTTATTGTATTGAAATGTGATGATCTCTACCTTCCATGCAGAAAGTAAACGAATGAAAAGGCACGTGCAAGCTCTTTCTAATGTGTTGTTGCTAAGAGCTGTCAGGAAGAGCTGCAAATTCTGCCCGTTTAAAAAAGTTTGGTTTTGAGGCTTTGTTTAATGTGAATGCTAAAGATAGATTTTTTTTTTTTTTCCCTCCCCATAATGAGTATGTTTGTTTAGTTTTAACATAATTTGTGCAGATGGTTCTTAGACTAGAGTAGTCAGGTAAGAGACTACCTAAAGTTGCTTTTTTGTGTTGTTTCATCTGATGTGAAGAAGTACGCATGGCGTTCCGTGCATTGACATTGGGGGCAGCAATACAGAGAATGCTAAAACTCCGGCTTACCCGCATCTGGGCTGGAAGGGGAATGAATCGTAGTCATCATATGGAGGTTGGGTCATCCGTGTTGTCTCTTCTTAAGGTACCTGCCCTGTCTCTGCCCGCTGTTCTCCTGTGTGTACTGAGTGCCTTAAGTATCTGTGGAGCAGCACAGTTTAGGTGTTAGCTGCTGCTATGCACCCTGTCCTGTCTCCAAACTGAGATCCTTGAGCTAGATGCCTCTTTGGTGGCTTCTTCCCGGTCCCTGCGTCTGCGGCCCTTGGCTTTCAGTAGAGGATGAAAACTGGGCTTTGGCAAGCTGATTTTGGATCGTTTTTCCCCTGCAATTCATCTCTATTTAGGAGTCTACGTGCTGGGAATGAGGAACTATTTAAGCTAAAGGCAGTAATGCATAAGCGGTAGAAGGGCACGACGAATGTTTAGAGTGGAACTTACCAAAGGTGACCCGGAGAAGAGGGCCCTGTGGCTATATTTTTACATCCAATGTCAGATAAACATTGCTAAATGCAGGTGGTAATGGTGTATTTACAGTAGAGGGACCAAACTGCCAAGTCTGTTTATAATATTCCATAATAGGCTGATTTTTGTATGAGACTTTTAGCTGGTTTTCATAATCCACTAATCCACTCTAATGAAATGCATTCAGAGCTTTCATAAGGGTTTTTCATTATTACATTTTAGGATGCAAATATGATTTTTTTTTTTTTTTTTTTTTTTGTATAACAAGGCAGAAAAAGACTTTTGCAATACCTTTCACTCATTCTATCATTACTGGCCTTTAAACATAATAGAGTTATTAATGTGATTGTGTAGTGCTTCTTTATAATTGAATGTGCTTATCAAAACTCATCTGTTCTTTTTCCAGAATGGGACACCAGACATTGGCCTATAATTGATAGACAGTGTAAATTAGAGTCTGATTACCTTTGTGATGATTTTTACTTTTAATTTCAGATTAATTTGTTTGTAAAAAAAAAAAAAAAAAAAAAAAAAAAAAAAAAACTCCACTGACAGACAAAATGAATAGTGCATGTAGTTTCACATAGCAGTGTTTTATGCTTAATCTCAACTGTAGATGCACACAGTTATTATTTCATATTGCAAGGTGCTCAGTTTATCAGTTGTTTGAAGGTTATTTCATTTCAGTTGACGTAGTCAATTAGGATTCTAAGAATTCTGTTATTTTGACTTCTAAAAATTCTATTCAATTTTAATACTAAACGGTAAACATGCTATTTCAACTCCAAAATAAATAGGCATTCAGGTAATGACAAAATACTAGATTGCTTCTGACTTTTTTCCTCAGACATGGAATTAGAATAGTATGAAACAGTCCATTCAAGTGATGCTATATGAGCGTTATGTATGTGTGGGAAAAAATATATGCAAAGTTTTAAAAAGACTTCATCAGGTGCACTGATTGGAGGAGGGCTTTGGCCATGGATATTTGTTAAAATGTGTAATACAATATATAAGCATGGACTATATTGATTTTAGCATTCCCTCATTATTGATTCTGTGTGTTGAGGACAGCAGTGTTGTAGTAATATGTTTCAGCGTGTGCTGAGAATATTGTTCTTGGAGTTCTAGAAAGATGTTTGGAAAGTTCTGCCTGTGACTTGGATTCCAGCTCATGCTAGGGCCATGCAGTAGTGAGCACTGCAATGGGCAGATGCCAAGAACAATTTGTATCTTTACCCTAAGCCTACAGTGGTGGCAGCTCCTGAACTGAAAAATGGATGTAAATCATAGCATTGGATGCAAAGCGAGGGCAAAGAAGCAGAGGAATGGAATTGAGTAGCACCAGGTAGCTTGCCATCAGATAAGGCAGAATGGGATGCCAACTACCTTATGGTGTTAATATGAATAAATTCTTACCCTGTACTGTGAATTTAAAAGTTTGCTGACATGCCTCTTTGTTTGCTTTAACTCTTGCTAATTTATTTTTTTGGTGGTTTACCGGTGATTGAAGCAGTAGCTTAAGTTTGTTCTGTAAAATTATCAAACAGGAAAAGAAGTAAATGTATAAATAGGATGGCTGCAGATGCATGTAACAATATGTCTGAAGCAAGCAGACAGCATTTATTGAAACAAAATATGTTCTTTTTGACAAGCATCTTATATTTTGTTGTACTTAAATGGATGTGAAAGGTGCGTTCAATTTTTCTCCTTGCTTTCCCTATTAACGGTGAAGAGTATGAAGAAATTACGCTCATTTGTATTCCTGGGTGTAATATAAATGAAAAATGAGTATTTTATTGGTAATGGCTTTATCAAATGATATACAGTTGTCTCAGCCAGCATAACATATGATTTCACTGCAAAACAGAAAAATGAAAACAAAATGTTCAGTTTTAATAGCTAAGGGCTTTAAAAATAACAATAAGGCAATGCCAAGTACTAGCCAGGCTCCATAAACCTTTGCAAGTTGCATCGATGCAAGTTGAGGACTGCTCTGAAACAGCTCCAAACTCTACAGAACTTGGGGCTGAGCAGCTCTACCAAAACGGAGGTTCGCTGTAGTCTTGGAAACCTGTCATATTTTTCATATAGTGTTTGACCAGATTCACTGTGTATCTTTTCAGTAGTAAAAAGATAATTTTGCAGCTGTAACAGTCATATGAGCAGCAGAGCGACTAAATAAGCCATTACTTTGTATAAAGTTGAGTCAATGTTTATATACAAATATCTATATATACACAGACACACACCCTTCAGGGAGCATTTACAGTACTTTGAGTTTAAGGTTGTTTGCTGATCCAAAAAGCAGGCTCTGCATGCTTCAAATCTATGTCCATGGTAACATCATGATGTCTACATTTCAGGAGCTGAAGCACTGCCTCATTTTACAGAAGGTGATTCAACTTGATGAGAACATTAAAAAGCTTTGCTTTTAAAAACACTCTGAAACAAATAACATGGCAGAAGTTCATTAGAGTTTTACCTTTCATTTCTGCAATCTGTTATGTAAGTGTTGCAGCCTGTGAAAGCACTCTTCAAACTGTTAAATGTCACATTTTTTTTTTTCCTTGCAGTGGGGAAAAAAAATCCGTATTCCTTGATTTAGCAGCAGAAACATACAGATGTTTAAGGTTTTCTTTAAGTTTTTATTGGGGAATACAAGACAGTTTTGAGGATGAAGCCTCTGCATGTAAGTAAGTTAAAATAACCTGTCAGAAGTGGTTCCATACTGAAATTGTAAAAACCCTTCTGAGAACCGATGAAGAAGTGAGAATAATTGCAGTCACAACATTTATAAAGTGCAAAGTGGCTTGTTAAAGCCTCGGTGAAATACAGAGCAATTTAAGGAATGTGAATCTCTTTGAGAGGCACAGGAAAATAAAACCTTAACCTCACTGTAAAAGCTTTCCACTGTGAAAACTTGGCAGTGTTGCTCCTGCTACAAAATAAAATGAAGGTAGAAAACAACCAGACAATTCAGCAGTAAATTATTAATGAAAATTACGTTGACTTTGTTTAAATTCAGCTTTAAAAAAGTACAACTTGTTAATATCATTGAACTAATTAACTTCACTCATATGGAAAAAAATCGTGATGAGGAAAGTATACACATATATAGAAAACAGCACAATTGTGGCAGATACCACATCTGGATATATTACATATGAATAAAGAGATGACTTATTGAAAAAGTCATTTCTGTTTCTCTTTAGGACCATTATGAATGTCTATCAGAGCTCTGTGGAAGGAAAAAGCTAATTATTTGACTTTGTCAGTTTAGAAACTGTTTTGTTGAAATTGATACCTAAATCTCTGTCTGACTTCAATGGTGACCATGACAGATACTTCAGGGGAACTTATAGGACAGTCTGATTCCAGGAAGATTTTTTTTCATAATCCATGAAGATGGTTACTTTATGATGTCCAGAAGTCTATGTGCATATTTTCATTGTATGCAATTGTAGATGAACTTACTATTTGCAATAATATCTGATCACTTTTGGATCCTGCTCATGTCTTGGTCCCAATACATCATGGCATGGTAAGGGTGCAGTATACACATAAGGGAGGGAAGGAAGAGGCGGTTTTATTATTAAATTTGATCCTTTTGAGATTCATTAATTAGTCATGTCCTTTCTAAGGCACATGTATGGATGGGCAAAAGATTGATGGGTCTGTAAGATAGAAGGGGTTGAGAGAACCCCAGGGCGAATGGGGGTCTCAATAGTAAAAGTAAAAAGGCTCTCTCTGTAGTCTTGCAGATACAGGCTTCGGGCTGATGCCAACATTTTCTGCCAAAATCAGGCTATGGTTGTTGTATGGAGTATCCATGTAAATATTTTTAGTGCCTAAACTGTGTTGCAGGTTTTGGACAGATAAAATGTTTGTGTGACTGGTGCTGGAAAAAGACAGCACTGAAGCTAACATGTGAAACTGCCTTCATATTTGCTACAAAACTGAATACCATTTGAGCAAAAAATGCTAACATTTAAACCTGAGATGAGGAAAAAGGTCTCTTGTGAGGAAAGAAAAGGAATTGAAACAGGCAGCCTGCAGATTAAAATCCCAGGAGAGTACTTGGTTCTCTCAATTGGCTGCCGAAAGAACAGGAAAAGCTGATGTTATATGATATTAGTAGCGGAGAATATACACTAACAATGTCAAGGCTGGGTAGTATAGTCAATGAAGTATGAAAGAAGCAATAGCAACTTAAGAGGGAGCAGAGCTTAGAGTTTTGCTCAAGGAAATCAGTTCTCTGCTGTGATGTTTGCTGAAAAAAAAATGTTTGCAGTCTGGGTAAACAAGCCTCCATTTTCATTAGGACAAAGATATGAGCAGAATTGTGTTTAATATAATGTGTCACAGTAGCAGTCTCAGCTCACCCAATGAAAATCATTGATGGTCCTGTACTGCTCTTCACCGAGAGGAGACGTTCACCCCAAAGTCAGTGGCCAAATTACTTTGCAAATTACATTCTGCCTGCAGATGGAAGTTAACAGGGCTTTTTAAAGATTCAGTTGCCTATGTGGGAAGATAAAAGTAAACTTCCCCTAGAAAGGAATGAAAAAAAAATTAGACCCTTCATCTAACCTCTAGGTGCCATGGAAGGATCTTTCGAAGGAAACTTGTGATGCTGTGTAGTAGGCATCTTGTGGAAGGAAATAGAATAAAGACTAACAGGAAGGATGAAAAAAGAAAAATCAAAGAGGAGATAAAGAGAAAAAAGGTAGAAATTTTTGTTAATGTGTGACTCTATTAGTTTTATAGTGCTATATGTGCTTTTATTAAGAGAAATAACACATGTGCATTTATACACCCATATAAAAGAAGGCTTCCCCCGCTCCCTTTCTTCTCAATTACAAGTCAGCACCCTCTAGTTCTTGAGCACTTGTGTTCAGAGGCATGTTTTAGCTTTTTATGATCTTGAATTTTGCAAATTTAAGAACATATTTACTGAGCAGTTCTTGTTGTCCCAAACCTGAGATGTTTTGTGTTAGGCATTTTCATGTTTCCACTTTCACGTACGGAAAGACACATACTCGTAATAAGAGTCTGTGCCAGGTACTTTTGTATTCTTATGCTTCCACATTTAATAAAAGGAGAGGGAGAGACAGCTAATTAAGAACAGCTAAATTTTGTGGGTAAATGGAATAGAAATAAAGCATTGTGAAAACATAATCTGAGTTTACACCATTTCAGCCTCCAAGTACCGCAACAAACTGTACAGTGTTTATATAGTCTTTATCTTGCTGCTTGCTTTTGGGATTTATAACACTAAATAATCAGGCAAAAGAGCATCTTCGCAGCTGTTGTTCAAAGTAGAAACAAATGCCCATCAACAGGATATCCTTCATCCTACTCTCTTTTTGCTGTAATGTGCAAAATACTACATTTAATATATTTGCCCGGGAGCCTGGGACTCTGAGTCTTCTGTGATGAACAGTGCTAGACTTGCAGGCACTGCTAAGTGACAGGTCAGCATCTTCTCTTAAATAGGCTACAGTTTCCCACTGATACTTCCCAACTCGGGTTATTAGCTTTCCTTAGATTCTAAGAAGAGGAATCGAGTCTAATTTGTCTGCCCATATATGAAGCGCTGGTTAAGAATCAGTAAGTAACTGAACCACTTAAAGCTTACTTAGCTATGTGCACTTTGTACGCTAGCATGAAAACAGGCAGCAGAAAGTGGTAGCAACTATAATTTATGCTGCTTCTCTGGTTGTAGCATTCCTTTNTTTTTTTGGTAAGAGTTAAATTTTTATTAGTCAACCTTCAACATGATTATAGAAGTTGAAACCACAGAGAAGAAAACAGCGACAGCCTGGTATGCCAGAAATTATATATGGTTTTAGCATGACGGCTACTGCTACTAAAACAAGTTCTATCAATGTTTGATACAAAGGCAATTTAATGTCTTTTAATATCCTTAGAGATTAAAAAGATAGAAGTCCTCTGGCCATGTTGTTACTCAAGAAAGATTTTAATTCTAATTGAAGCCACTGGGAATTTAGCCTGCCTTACCCAGAATGAAGCCCATAAAACTATACTCAGAAAATATATATATATATATATATATATTTTTTTTCCCCTACTCCAGAGATCACTTCTCCGTAATGGTTATTCAGGTGAAGATGGTAGGAAACTCATTTTGTATAGTTAGTACTTTTGTTACCAAAAGGAATTTTAATTCTGCTGGCTTCCGTTGTCTATAGTTTCTTTTTTGCAGGAAAGGTATTTATCTGCGAAGTTTCTTAGTGTTCTTTAATCATGTAAAAATTAGAAATTACAGCATTTCCAAAGTATGCGCATAGGGGAAGGTTGCACATGTTGGCTGAGCAAACAAAGTACTTGGCTTGGTGAATTCCTACCTTCTGTCTATGTTTTTAACAATTTTGTCTAGCTTTGAGCAAATCACCTTCTATTTCACTTCCACTGTTGATAAAATGGGAAAACGATATTTAAGCACAATGTTTCATAAAGATACTCTGCAGATCTGTGAATAAATACGTTTACAGTTCTCTGATTACTTTTAGTGTATCAGAACATCACTATTGAGCTTGCTGACTGCACCTGTTTAATATCCCAGTGTTGCCCAACTTGTAGATTATAAAATGATACTTAGTGACATAATTTACCATAGAGCTAAAACTGCTGCTCTGGAAGCAAGTTCAGTGCTCATCCACTGCTCCCTAGAAAAAGCTGTAAAGTACACAGATTGTCTTTTCCTTAGTTATTATAAGGATTTATTTGTTTTGTAGTTCTAATATCCACTGAAGGTTTTCTCTGTCAGTATTAACTTCTTGGATCAATAAATTGCGATACTGATCTCCAAGAGAAGTCGATGTCTGCCAACTATCATTTCAGTGTTTACTTTTGTTGAAAAGCAGTTGTAGGAAATTAAATTGGCTTCTCTCGCTGGATGACCTACAGTGCGTGGTCCATATTTTATGGTATAATTAACTAAGGTCAGTACATAAGCCTCTTGTGCAGATTAAAGGCAAGATTGTATAGATAGATTGTATAGATAGAAAAATCCCAGTTTACGAGGGGGATTCAGCTTTCATTTAAGGAGCGGCATTGAAGGCTTAAAGACTGGGACATGGCTCCTGTTTTCTTTTTTTTTAGGAAGCATAGGCTTAACAGTGTGCATTTTTATATTCTTGTTTTGGTGTGCACCTTGGAAAACATTGACTACGTTTTACCGGAATGGTGTGTGCTTTCTACTTTTGCTCAGTAATTTGAGTGGTGAGCGGGTGGAGACACAAATAGCGTGGCCTTGCTCAGGAAAGCTCGTAGCAGTGGCCTTGTTGCAGCTTTCGGCCCGTTTTTGGCCCATTTCACCTGAGGGAATTGATGAACCTCTTTGACAGGCAGCCTTGGCCAGCACCTCTGGTGTCCCCAGCCCTGCCCCAGTGTTGTGGTAGCGGGGAGGGTTGGCTTGAGGCAGGAGCTAGAGCCAAACCATGCCTGGTCGCCCCCCCCCTTTCCTTGTCTGGAGTTGGTTGATCCCAGCCTTGCCTTGGGACTGCCGAGCTCGGCTGGGTAGAGTTAAGAGGCCAGCCCATGGCCTGAAGAAGAGAGTTGGCACCGCTGGGGGGCTGGTCCCCAGGGAACTGGTTTGCCGTGGCTGGGGACTGGATGTCCCCCAGCTGCTGAGAGCGCGCACTGGCCTCGCTTTGCCTTGCGCGCTGCATGAGCGGTGCCCGCAGGCAAAATCTCAGAAGTGACTGTGTGGGCCTTTGGAGTGGCGGCCCTGCGTGGCTGCATTGCTGCTCTGCCAGCAGCAATCACGTGGCAAAGTATGAGAAACGGAGGTGTCGTGATAGCAGTACTAGTAACTGCTGTCAGCGTGGGAGCCTCGGGCTTTGAAGAGAGCCTGTGTGCAGAAAAATGAGTGTGGGAGCGATGCACTGTGAGGCAAAAGCAATTAGCACAAGGTTAATGCAGTGGTCACTGTGGTCTGCAACGTGCTTACAGCTAGATAACAAAATGACACCAAGCCTAAAACTAACTGGTAGCTGCTGCAGAAAGAGCTGCCTTCTATTGCATCCAGCCAAAAAGGAGGGATTGTGTCCTCAAGAAAGACCTCCAACTTGCATCTGCAAGCAGGCAACTGCTGTGGGGCAAGTTTGCTTTCTTAGGCTTTTCTTCTTGCTTTGCTTGCATTCCTCTCCAGAGGTCTCCTGATAGTTAATCACCTTTTTAATGTTTCTCCCTAAGGATTAGTGACATCCGCTGCCTTGTGGTGATTGCACAGTCCATGTGCAGTTACATAGTGACAATGATGTAGGTTTAGGCTGATCAGCTCTAGAAATTAGA
>WBNA01000170.1:1052643-1072884 GCA_013398345.1 Nothocercus nigrocapillus | reverse complement strand
TGACAAAGTTGCTGTGTATGACATTTTTTCTATTTTCAGTTATCCTCCTGTGTTATTTTTTTGTAGACACAATATTTTTGTATATTTGTGCTTGTGTTTTACTTCTCAAAAGGAGAATTAATTCGAAATACTTAATACAAAAATACTTAGGCAAAAGTAACATGTTTAATCTTTTGCTAATTAAAGCTATAGTGTTAGCAGTTGCTTTTTCAATTTAATTCTATTGATTCTTCTTCTAGTTTTAATACCTACAGTGTGTTTTTTGAGAATTTTTTTTTTTTTTTTTTTTTTTTTTTAGAATGAAAAAAGATGTCCTTGAAAAGAGTGGTGTGGTGCTTTCATGCGCCAGGCTTAACTGGAAAAGCTAATGGTTCCATGCTTTTCTTTCAGAGTGCAGACATGAGCCCAGCCAGCAGTACCGCCTCGCTTCCTGTGAGTCCTCTTCCTGAGGAGCCCACACTCTTCAAGGTACAGTTAACTGGTCTTATAATGAATGCTGAATATGACTTTTGGCTGATCATATACTGATACTTATATACTGTGAAGTGCTGGAACTATTCCTTCACTTTCTTAAAATTACTTTGGTAACAGCTGATATGTACCTCTTAAGAAATATTTAGAACAAAATATTCTTCTTTTTTTTTTTTTTGGAAAGGATCTTCTTCTGCTAACAAAAGAGGCTAGAATTGAAAAATGTGATTTAAAAACATAATGGACACTATTTTTTTTTTTATATATATTTTGTCTGCTGGTGGTACCTTCAGGTATGTGCATGTATACTTTTCCTTCAACAGATTTTTCTATAGGTAGGTGCACTTCAAGTGCATATCGTAATAACACAATTTGTTTTCTCAAACATACAAGAAATAACAAAGGCATCTCAGAAAACAGTTTCATTGTAGATCCAGTGTAAACCACAGGACTGTCACTGTTGTTAGTTATGTTAATCATTGTCCTTTGGTGGTGCACTGGCTGCAAGAGGTGGATACTTCCACTCTTTTTTCAGCTTTTCAGACAAGGAAGATGCAAGTTTGGTTTCAGGAGGACCATCATTGTCTCAAACGTTTGTCATATCATGACCAAAATTATAGTACTACTAAAATTTCTCCCTTCCTCAGCAACTTTCTTACTACCATACAAAGGCAGTTAGTAGCCTGAGTTGTTCTTGGTTCACTTTGTGATGACACCAGAGGAAGCTGAGCAAGTAGAATTGATGAAATTTTCTAATTATACATTTGTGTCCCTCATGCACATGCCTTCAGTGCAGGAAATAATAACCTGTCTCAGACCGTGCCAACCTCATGAGACACCTTGCTTTTCTTCTCTTTCTTTATCACTTTCACTGCAGTAAATATTCCCGGGGGCCATACGTGTCACCTACACAGGTGGTACCTGTAGGCTCCCCTCAGCGTCCTTGTTTTTGAGACCCCTGGCTCTTGATCTTTTTTAGCTGAAACGGAGCAATTTGTTCCAAGATACTATAACACACAGGTCTCTTTCCCATGGGAAAACATCTTAAATAGACTTTGAAATGTTCTAAATGTTGTAAGGCAGACTCTGTGGTTACTGTTTCTCCCTGTGCTTTGGAAACAGAAAAGGAAGAGGTGGCTCAGTCAATCTAAAGGTAAGAAAACCTGGTCTGAAATAGTAAATAGTCTGAAATGATAAATGTTTGAGTTAAGCTCCTCAGCTGATGTAAATCTGCACTACTCTCTTTAGCTTAGCAGCACTCTGACAAATATGCTACAGCGCATTTATTTATTTTTAAAGGAAATGGTGCTTGTATAGCCCAAAATGGATTGTAAACGACTTCTTTGAAGTGGAATAGTTACTCAAATAAAGAAACAAGAGGTTTCTTAATATTAAAAGTCCCTTTTTATATTTTATAGTAGAAAAATTTACAAGAGAATGAAAAAGAAGGCATGCAGCTTTATTTAGTCTTTCATTTTCAGTCAATTTTCAAAACAGGAGGTATATTTTCCTCTGGAGTTTATGTAAATTTTGAGATCAGACCAAAAAAAAGTCAAATGCGTCTCTCAACCAATACCATTAAGTAGAAATAAAATAATATAACTGCAACTGTTATGCAATAATATAAATGCAACTGTTTCTGTTACTGCTTTCTGACTCACTCGGAGAGAGCTCAATATTGTTTCAGTTGTAATGTGAGCGAAGCATTTTACAAAGCATAGCCCTTTTGAAATGCTGTCAGGCTACAGTATTGGCTTTTGGTAATGGGGTGATATATTTGCCATACCAACATGATAATAACACTTGCCACCTCCTGGCTGTATGAAATGGAAAAAAAATGAAAATAAAAAAATGTACTCTGATTCTGAAAACACAGATGCAACAAAACAGGGCAGTACAAACACTTTGTCTTTTCGAATATTTGAGGATTGCTTAAGTTAATAAGCTTTTGTATTGAACATAAAATGAAACAAAGACCCTGTTCTTAGTCATATTTGATTTTATACTAAGAAAGAGAACTGTTCCTTCACTATATTTTATTTGTGTTAATACAACATCTATAAGGAGTGCTGGTGGTATCTAAAAACAGGAAAGGAAAAGATTAGACTAAGAACTTCAAGACAGCCAACTCGAGACACATTTAAAGGGTAAAAGCAATCAGAGGAAATGAAAGCACAAGGTCTAGCAACCTTCACTGCCTAACTCTTGTAAATAGTACAATAGTAAAGGAAGTTGGTTGGCTGAGCAAAGAGCACAGTATTCAAAAAGATAACCAATTTTTTATGTGGCTTCCATTTGCTTTTCGTGGTGCAGAGTTAGCTGTAAGCTTGAGTACAGAGCAGCCTTCCCTAGCTGAGCGCTTGAAAAGCTTAGGAAAAAAAAAAAAATGTTCAGACAAGTATGCAGACATTGCATGCTTCAAAAGCTTTTCTATCCCTCAAATCTAAACCAATTTTCAATGAAAAACTCAAAGGCATTTCTTTGCCATGATGGTTATTTTTATATCAGATTTCAGCTTTTTATCTTTATCTGTTTTCCATAGTTAAAGCTATTAAAAAAATAAGACCTTTTCCTGCATTATGGGAAAAGTGTATGTCTTTCAAAAGAACTTTGGTGGTGGTCTTCAACTGAAGCTTTTTTTGTAGGGAAGAATCTTATTTTGAACAGGAATTTATCCTTCTGACATTATATTGTGTTCTTTGGAGAACTGGAGAATTAGAGCCTTATCTATGGAAAAAATGTGACACAGCAGCTGAAAGTTTTCTGAATTAAGAATTTGAAAAACAAGGTAGAATGGTGTGTGTCATGCAACCTTAACACAAGTGGTTGTTCTACATTATAATAGCAAAACCGTAGCTGGCACAGATGTGACTGACATTTAATTATAACTGCTTATATCTTTGTTTATAAGCTGTAATTAAAATAATTTTGTCTTTACACTCCTTTTGAAAATCAGTGAAGGGAGGGGATATTTCTGAAAGGTCAACTTACAGAGCAGCATCTCATCCATCTTTTTGAACCTGTTTCTTTCTCCTCATTATATCATGCTTTATTATAACAATATATTCTTAATTTTAAAGTTACTTGAAAATAAAGTAACAAGAACTTTTATGGTGGGAAATCCATGAGAGCTACTTAGTGCATACTATGGATTAATTGTATTACCTAATGATACAACATCTGTCAAGATGAGCAGCAGTGTCAACCACAACAACAATTGTACTCACTGTAAGCACATTGTAAATACTAATCATAAAAACAATTTATTAAAACCATGTTTAATTTCATTTGTGTTTCATTATTAACCTCAACTGTGCTTCACTAATTGGCATTAAGCATATGAAATAAAAAAATCCGAATATTCTTTTTTTTTCTACTAAGAATGTAAGAATTTCCTAAGCATTTGTTACCTTACAATATTCTGGTTTGTGTAATTAATACTCTTGATACTAAAGCTGAACGAGAAACAGAAGTGTTAATACAAGTAGCGAAAGTGAAGAATCCTTAGCAGTAGGAGTCAGATCTATATTAGTAGTTCTGCCGTTCATCCTGGGGCTTCATGGGCTATGGCTCCATCCTTTTTTGGGTAGTGGTGGCAATTAACTCATGTAAGTGTAATCAACTGTTAAGAACTAACACGCTGTGTGGAGTGAGCATCAAGAACCTTGCAAACGTTGTTTTTTTTGTCTGAATAGCTGATTTGTGGTTAAGGAAAAAAATGTCTCCAAGCAGAAGCCATCTTGATGTGCCTGTAGTTAACTTAGACATACCAGATACTGTACATGGATGAGACAGGCAAATATTTACACAACCAGAAAATCAACTCATGTTCTCAGATCTTACCTCTAATCCTTCAGGGACTACAGGTCAAGATTTGATCTGAGAATAAAATCATTTTGTGCTTTTATTTACCTGAGAGATCATTCAAACAGGTGTGTGCAGGCTCAGAAATACAGTTATTCTAGTAATCATTAAAATATTAAGCTGTTCTTTTTATGTTGTGTTTTTTTGTTTTGTTTGTTTTATGTCTTTCTTATGAATATTTCCAGAAGCTACCAGGAATTCAAATGGTTCTTCAACCACAGACATACAATTAGGGTCATCATCATTTTTCAGTTGGCAGGGTTTTCAGAAGACCTTAAAACTGAATGTTGTCAGCACTATGAGGGTAAATATTAGGTTTATTAGGTTCCTTTGCTCAGGTAGACATGATATCACACAGTGAATTCTGATAAATACCTACAGGGTGTTTTCCTGCTGAATGTTGTGTATATACATGGAAAAATCATAAGATTTGAAGAATTACAGGTTGCTGAAAGCATATTATCACCAGAGATTATGAATAAAAGTATTTTCTTGAAGCTTTACAGGGGGATCCTGATACCCCAAGTAAGAGCACTTTAAGTTGTTTGTCCTAATCAACTAAATACAGACAGTAAATCCTCCTAATCAAGTCACTTTGCCAAGGTGAGATTATTGGGTATTCAGAAAATAGGATGAATGTTCTGTTAGTGAATACTGTTAATCCAAGTGGGACAAAGTGAAATTCTCTTCAAATCATTGACTACAGTAGCACATGCCTTCAACCCAAGGATGACATGGGTTATGGGACAGAGGCATAGAGTGTTTTCTTATATTTCCTTGAAAATAATTAAAATTTAGGAATAATAATCATATAAGAATTATTTAAATAATAGTAATAAAATAAGTTTCTGGAATTTGCTGAAAAAATCAGTTTATCTATCCTGCAAAAAATTAGACAACCCAAGGATATGAAAATGGTTTTCCTACATCTCATTTGACTATTTTCACAGTAGCAGACAGTTTCCTTCTGACCAATGTTCCCTTCTTCCTCATTAATAAAACTTAGAAGCTTGCATGGACAATAACACATTTTTGAAAAATAAATTTGGCTTTGTCAAGTAAATATTTTCAAATGAAAATTATCCAGTAAATAGTTCCTTAATTTCTGTATTGAAACAGTCATATGCTACTTTCCTAGTATCTAACTGAGTAATGCTAAAAACCCAGCCACGTGTTTTCAAACATAATCCTTTACTGGAGGAAATACGGGCTTCTCATTTTGAAATTCTTGTCAAGTTGGATGCATGAGGAGTGAGACATTAAAAATAAGTGACTGATTTTGATAATGCTATCACAAAGATGAAGGCGGCAGGCATTCTGGTAAGTAATTTAGACAGCACTTACTGAGAGTGGGATATATTCAGTTCATGTCAGTCATGTAAAATTAAAGGCAAGATTAAATGGCTCAAACATAGACGTTGTGCGCCACTTAAGAAACCCAACTACATACTACTTATTCTCCAGCTGCTTCTTTAGTCCAGAGCAAACTTGATCAGGGTGTGTTGAGTGCTGCCCTATTGTAACAGTTAGTGTCATGTCCACCTTTTTTTTTGATTTGTTTTTGTTTTTTTACACTTTGGTTAGTGCCTTGGTCATGCTACATTTTATGTTAAATTCTAATCTCGCTTCTGAGCCAGGTGCTTATCAGGGTTGCCTCATTTTGCTGAGGAAACTGGCATGTGGAGGCGATTGAATGTGCAATGCAATTGAGCTGTAGGACTTAATGTTTCACTGGGACTTTTTCCATATGTGGTTCCCCCTCTTCAATCCTGTTCATTGTTGCATTATTTTAAAGCTAGTTTAGTATTTAAAAAAGAATTTTCTGTGTACTCAAATATTATAAAAGAGTTATAGTATTACTGGGGTAAGTTTCTTGTTCTTGATAAGTGAACTACTGTGATTTTAAGCCATGATATCTGCATTCTGTGCTTCATGATCTTTTCTTTGCTTCCAAAATACTTATCTGTAAATTAAGTATATTTACATGTCTCATCATTTGCTCAGGAATCATCAAGATGTCTTTTGTCCACAAACTTAAATAAAGGGGGTCAAGTACAAGCACTTTTGTTTACTGAAGAATTCTTAAGCGTAGAGTTGGCTCTTTGTGTTCATTCAGGAAAGTTACATCTCATAGGAGAAATGTGCATCTTGTGCAGAGTAAGAAGCCTGTTTAGTCATACTTCATATATCAGAGACCACTGGAAGTTATGAAAATATATCACACTGAGGCATCAGAAAGTGTAGATCATTTACTTATTAAGATGTCTAAATGGGCTATGGTGGAAGCCATTGGAAATATATGCTGGAAGACAACACTTCTAATTCGAGCAGATTACTGTGTTACCTTTTTTTAAATATTGTACGTTTTACCTAATGTAATATATTTGTAAACACTATTTGATAAATCGTTGAGCATGTGATGCATATAGAAAAAGATATAAAAGAACAAGCAATGCCTTTAAGACTGAAGGATTTGCTGCCAGGAGGAAAAACAGCCATTAAAAAGCTAGTTGTTCAGTCCCAGCCAGCTGGATAATGAACAAAATATTCACCAGAGTGTCTGACAAAAAGTGTTAGAGATTGACTCAACCAAGGAATAGAAAACTTTTTTCATCTGTTAGATTTGTATATTCAAGTAAGGATTAATTGTGGAGATGAGAAAGGGGGGATGAAGTTTTATTTTGGGTAATATTGTCTAAATATTTTAAACTCATTTTGTCTGGTATTCTCTTAGATTTTCCCTCTGTAGCACTTTGAGAATATCTGTATTTCAAATGTCTTTAATATGTCCATAGAAACCAAACATAACCAAGTGAAGATTGGATTTGAGGGATAATGATTTGTATTCAAAGCCAATTACATATCAAACTTTTACAAGTAATTTTACCCTGCTGAAGTTTGGGGATTGTCTTTCACTAAAAATGCCTAAATTGGTACTTTTTTTTTCATTGCCTGCCATGTCTGCATCAAATTTAAAATGTCTAGGAAACCTGTATGGATTGAAAATCCTCTCTATCCTATAAAAGCAGATGCAGTAAGAATATTAAAAAGAGAACTCGGAAGGAAATTGGTGACAGCACATGTAGAAAATAATTTAAAAAGGTACAAGAACATTTTATTAGCGAGTGTGAATGTCTGAAATGTTCGCAAAAACTTTGTTGTTAGTCCTATTATATTGCCAAAGAAAAAAATTGGTGATCCTGGTTTTCACACTGGTATTGTCACCATGACAATATTTCTCAGTTTTGCAAAGAACCGGGTCTGTAAAGGACAGTTTCAAAGTTCCTACTTTTTTTTCTGACTGGTTTTAATAGCGCTGTGCCTTTTTTTTTGTGGGACTATTGGGGTTGCTGTCAGTAAGTTTTTGTTGTTTGGGAATGTTTCTGTGTTTTAGGACTGCAAATAAGCGCTCCCGTGCGTGCAGGGAGCGCAGGGCACCCGCTTTGCACGAGCTCCGGCTGCACCTCGTTTCCGGCTCCCTGAGGGAGCGTCCCGCCATTTTGTGGCAGGGAAAGGGTCGCGTCGAGGCGCGGGGCTTCAACGGGCGTCGCATCCGCGCGTGGCTGCGGTTCGGGGAGAAGTACTTTGTCTCTTCCCCGGAAATTGGAAGCGTTTTGGATGTGCCCTGACACGAAACATGCAGACCCAAAGCTGTGCTGTTTGTGTGCCAAATGGTGGAGCCGTTAATGAGATATTCGTCACTCTTGCAAACTAAGGTTGGTGTCTGTAGGTGTCTTCCCTCATGCTGTTTGTGTTCTGGTAAATCCCTGTGGACGCTCGTACAACTCTAAGTTTGTATAGCTGATGGATATTGCTGTGCTTATGAGCATTTCGAATAAGTAATATAGATGGCCCTTTAAATTATTAATCCTTTAAATTTTTTACTCCTGACTGCCGAAATCCGTTCTCCCTCCACAGCTGCAAAATGGCGGTTCGCAAGCCTTGGCCCTCAGTGATTCCCTCAGCAGTGCGATGGAGTGCTGATTGGTTAGCAAAATGATAACTCCTTATCATGACAGGAAAAAAAAAAAAAAAAAAAAAAAAAAAAAAGCAGAATTATCTGACTGTAAATGAAAACAGCATTATCAGTGGGCTTAATGTATTTTTATAAAGCAATGGGCACTTGTTCAAAAGTGGTCTTTGGAGGAAATGCAATTAATTAGAAAAAGAAAAGCAAAAATGTTATGAAGCCATCATTTTTCTGATATATCAGTGCAGCATTCACATAAGTGCTACTTGTATGTCACCTAGATGTTTTCAACATGCAAATTTGAGGAGACTGATCGGCATAAATATTGATTTATTGCAAGGCGTCGAGATTTTTGCAAACACTGACCCTCATAAGGCTCCTGTGGGGCCAGTGGGTGTTACACACCATCCCACACTGGTATGGGCAACAGAGGCCATGTTTCCTGCCTGCAAGCTCCAGCTATATTAGTTATTTGGCCCCAAGCTCCCTCCTGCTCACAGGGCTGATGCTCTGGATCAAGACAAGGGGTCTTCAGCTCCTCTGCTGCCCCACTCAGGGAGCACAGATCACTATGCAGACACATCTTCCCAGTCACAGGCATGTGGGGGATATTCTCCTTTTCCTTAAACAGAGAAATGGTATCTGAGAAATAGCTATAATACTTTAAGAAAACTTCTAAATCACTTAAAAAAAAAAAAAAAAAAAGGAAATAATTGCTCACTGCTTGACTAGTCAGCTCTCTAGATAGTACTACAAATTCAAAACTCCACAGAGTGACAAAAGTACTTGAAAAAAAATCCTTTGAAGCTTGTGTCATTTTATGGAAAATGTAGAGTGGTTAATATTCCTCTCTACAGTCCCTTTCTTTCCTATTACTTACTTTTTCCACAGAGTCCTTCCAGTTGAATGCAGAAGTGAGTTTCATTTTATTCTCTGCTATTTGCTTCACCTTTGGCAGTGTGAACACAAAGGGTTTGGAAATATAAATGGCTGATATTTGCTAAAATTTTGTCACTCTTTGTCTGCAAAAGGAAGTGTCCAATTATGTTCAAGGTTTTATTTTATTTTTTTCCTGCTTGTGGATAACCTGATCACTCAGCTGCTCCTAGGAAAGTCTAGCCCTCCTCCATGAATCATTCGAAGCAACAAAACGAGCAATCTCCATAACGCAGATGCTTTAAAAGCATGCTCCTAAAAGGGTGCAGAATGGCCAAACCAGATGAATCTAAACACATGCCTGCTTCAGCAGGGCATAGATTCAGATAAATTGGTTTATGATGATGATTTCAAGTGTGTTGAACGTGGTGTATCGAGATAGTTTGCTATTTGATTGTCCAGTGGCAGACAGTCCATCTCTTCAGGCATTGCTGACTGGGAGAAAATACAGCAAAGCATGATGTTGTGAACTGGAGTGCAGCCCATCGCTTTGTCAGGTGCTTCTATCCTTCAGAACATGAGAGATTTTTCAGGTAAAAATGAAGAAAAGTAAGAGCTCAGCCAAATGTAGCCTTTAGTGTCAGTGTGAGCCTAATGGCAGAGGAGCAAGCAGTCAAGGAACAGCGATGCGCTTTAATTCAGCCAAAAGATTGGCAGCAAATAAAGCGCTTGTTGTTTGCATTTGGTGAGGCTGGAGTAGTGACTTCATAGGATTTTAGCAGGCTGGAAGGATTTTTAGCAGCTTGAGGCTTGCTTTTTACTATACCAAGAGCCAAGGGAAGGGCCCTGCAGGCTCAGCATTGCTGGGCAGTCCGTGTCAGCAGTGTCCAATTCAAGACGAATGGCTGGGTGAGTTGATCATGTCAGTCGGAATACATCAAGTTAGTCCTTTGTAATGAAGGGCTGGTTTTCACAGATCCCTTCAGAAATATAAGTGTATTATTTGGGACACCACTGGCCTATATATAGCTTGTCCCAGTGACTGAAGTATTAATTAGTTTTTGTTATCTGAACCATTTTTAAAATGTCTGCCCTGACCAATGTTCCAATTTGTAAATGTATTAAATAAGTCTGAAAACAGATTAATATAAAAGAGATGCTGTTAACCTACCTTTTCAGCATTACAAAATGTATATAGTTCTTCCAGGGAAGTTCATCAAAGGACTCAGCTGAAAAGATGTGTTTGCAAATGTCCTGTATACATAGTTTATATATATAGTGCATACACACATTTCGTACACATACTACATTTGCATATGCAGTTTAGAAGAAAGTTTTATAAGACAAACTTAATTTTATTATCATTTAATGACTCTTAAGCTTATGAGTCTTTTTGGATGGGGAAAGTTTTTTTTTATTATTTTTAACTGAATTGAGTAACATCTTCATTCTTCAGCATACAGGCGTTATTGGGGTAAAAAAAAAAATAAAAATGATGCTGTCACACTGTGTGGCTCATGGCATATTAGACTGTTCATGAAAGCCAAGCATTTGGCAAGTTGTGATAGTCACTTCTCATTAATATAAAGAAGATTAATATATATGTAGTCTGTGGTATGAACACAGCAAAAGTAATTCAATGTACTTTCACGTGAAAACTATTTCTTGTCAGAAGTTACAGACATTATTAAGGTACAGCTCTAACTAAAAAGTTATTTGAAAGTGTTCAAGTGTGATAAATAAAATGACTACAAAAGAGCTAAAATGGTATTTAAAAAACCTATTCAATTTTGCAGGAATGCAACAGTGTTACAGACCTAGACATAGGGACAGCTTTAAATGAAACATTTTAAGAAGAATAACTGGAAGAATGATACAACTGTAAGGGTAATAGAGTTAGTATAAGAGCTATCATCTCAGTAATAAGAATCAATTGATGATGCTAACTGACATTTTAAAATTCAGTTTAAATTCTGAGTTGTTAACTATTTCATACTTCCTGTTTAAAAAGATACAGTGAGCTTCACAAATCTATATAACATTCCAGCAAGTGGACATATTCTGCAGATCTGCACATCACTATGCTCGCTAGGAAAAAGGACACAGTGTGTAGCGACATTAGTTAGCCACTCAACTGGTGTCAGATTTAGGTTCATTTGTGGTTAGTCTGTTTGCCATATAGCTCCACTGGAGTTATCTTCCTACCTTTTTTTTATGTCAAGGGATTGGAAGCAGTCTTCATTTGTAAATATGAAAAGCTATGTGAAAGCACAAATGGATGTGAAGATTATGGATTAATATTATTGGAATTTGTACTGAGAACATTTGATAATTCAGAATTACCTTATTAAGAAAACAAAACCTTATTCAGGGAAGGTATATCAACACATCTGTATAGCAGATGACTTACAAGGTGATCCTTATGCTTGTCAGTCGTTATTACCTGTGTGAAATTCTTAAGTGTGTTTAAATACACACACAGACACAGACACACACAGACACACACACACACGCTCTCTCTATATAAAATACAGATTGGCAGGACTGCAGCCTATTGCACAGTTGCAGATGGCTTTCCCAAGGTCATGGAGACCAGCAGATATGCTCTGCCATAGTTCCTTTCATTAACAAATGGACCACTCTTCTCCATTAAAAATAAAAATTTGGAAAAGAATCCATTGTAATGACAAAGGAAAAGAGAAATTTACAACACGGAGTGATGAAGAGATAACTTAAACACTCAGTGACAGAGAATCCAGAACTTGGGATTCTCCATTCCACTTAGCCCTTACTAGGAGGCTCACTTGGCAACTGCTTTCATTCCTATGAGATATATACCCACCCACAAACATGGGTGTACATTTATTTAACCTATTCTAAATATGCAGTCAAATTTTAAAACAAAACAAGAAGACCCTACACTTGGTTTTGTTCAGAGCTGTGTGTGCGTAGCTCTGGATGACAGCAACCCACTTATCCTTGCTTTCTCCTTTGTTTTATTCTGTGTCTTTGAGTGAAAGAGAAAAAAGCAATAAAGAGGTGGGAGAAAATCCTTAAAAGACATGTCAATCAAAGGTGCTTAACAGGTGCCTCAAGACAAGAAAGCGCCTGTTGCTTTGTGCTGCAGGGCAAGGCACTGCTTTTATCTATGATGCTTCAAAAGTAGAATTGGATTTTTCTTTCTATTTCCACTCGTAGAAGAAAGGGAGCAGATTGCACAGGCAGGGATTCCTGTTTGAGGTTTACAAATGTGTGTTTAAATTGCAAATAGCTATCTTGTGTTGGTTTAGTACCTTATTTATAGGGAAAGATGGCCTTGGGCTCAAGGCCTGGAAAGGAAAATCATAGGATGTGGAGTTGTGTCCCAGCAGCTATACTACTTTCCTAGAGGAGGTAGCGGAGGTGGTTTGAATTCTCTTTGCACAGTGCATCTATTTTCTTCAGTGGCTTAGTGAGAACAGTTTTATTAAACTTTTGGAGTATGTTGTGGATTCTCCTAGGGCAGATGTAGTAGATGTGCCAGATATTAATATTTGCAAGTGTTCTTGATGGTAAAATATGTAAGAAGAGGGCAGGAACATGGTACTGCAGGCTGCTGCATATGGAAAAGTGAGGGAGGATTAATTGGGAGTAAGGATATTTATCAACATCAAATAATTCACTTTGGCATCCAACTGTTTGTTGCAAAGCTTATGACTTAATTACTATTTTTGGCAGGTCTGAAGCTTTTCGTTCAGACTGATAAGATTGGGGTTGTTAGGCATGAAAGGGATGGGAGAGATCTTGCCTAGTACAGCTATGTCCTAATAAGTTTTTCCTTGTCATGAGTATAACAGAACTGGAGAAGGATTGACACCTTACATTAGAGGAAACATGTGGGAACTATCTTGTTCTGGTTCTTTTTAATTTCCTGCATATGAGGACATACTTATTAGACAGTTTCAATGAAAATTAAGTCCCCCCACAAATAGCGTCTGCTAATGAGTAATAAAATTTGAAATGAGAGCTGCTGTAAATAATAGAAGATAAATGCAAATTATGAAGCAGAGCAATCCATTATTAGGTTTAAGATTAATGTGTCAGGAGTTTGTTACATCTTAGTTTCCTTATGTCTTTTTGTTTCTGGGCTGCTATACAAACACTGTCGATTTCTTTCTAAGCGTATTTAACAGTTACTGTAAAAATCTCAGCAGATAGCTTTGGATGTGCAAAAGTGCTAAGTTTCAGTTAAACGTTTCACTGTACCAAGTTACTGGTAATAGTTAAAGTAGAATAAATGAGCTGCTGGTTATGGTAGATACTTAGGTGGGTTGAGTTTATATTAGAAGAGTGGCTGCACAGTTTACACAGCATCTGAATGACTAGGTATGCCTAAGGAAAGAGTTGCATCTTGTACCCTGTTTGTAAAATACACACCCAAGTGTACATTCAACAATGTATACAGACTATCTTCTGAATTTAGTACCTTAAGTACATTCCTAAGCAAGTAATGTCAAAGAAGCCTTCTATTATGACAACTTGTTGAAGCCTGTGCTTGTTGTAGTTCATATATTTTTCACAGATTGGTAAAGCCACCACAGTAACTAAATTGTTCCCAACTTTTTGCTGAATTAATTTATCAAGTGAAATTGAAGGGGCTGCTACAAGTATCTTTACAAACTTGCTGTCCTCATCAGGGTGTTGATTTTAAAATAGTTTTCTCCAATGTTTTAATCAAGTATCCTTCAGTTTTCTTGAAAGACTTTTTTTTTTTTTTTTTTTTTTTTTTTTTTTTAACATTTCTGATGTTTTGCTTGAAACCTGTAAAGATTTCTGCACAAAGCTCTTGGAGGACATTTTGACATACTACACTTGTATCGCTGAGTAGTTAGAAACCAGTTAGAAAACATAGCTGCAGGTCTAATACAAGTGTGTGCTTATCTTTATGTGTATACTTGGGTTAATCAGGGTTTTCTTTGACATTTTCAGTGTTAAGGAAGTAAATCCAAGAGTCAGTAAAAGTGTGCCCTTCTAAATGAAGGAGCCACTCCAAGCAGGTATGTTTCTTGAAGAACGGTCCTAATTACAGGAACGTGGTGCATAAATGTAGAATTCACCAGCACTAGTACCTTGGCAATTAAAAATCTTTTGAATGCTAGGAGGATAAATACTGTACAATATTCTGACCTTAAGTGTTGTAGTAACAGCAATTTTATTAAAAAGCAGTGGTTTTTCAGCATTCCTTGCTGTCAAATTGGCAAGGAGAAGTACTAGTCTGCCAACTTTCAGGGGAGGGGAGCAGGGAGGAGAGCACTGCCAGCTTTATCCAGGGATGCTATTGTACAGGCACGGTAGAGAAGAGCTAAGGTGGTGGCTTGTGCCCTCAGATACACGGGGAAATCATTTTAGCAAACATGATGCTTCTGAAAGAAGAGCCATCACAGAGTGACTAGACAGTTCAGACGTTGTTCATCTGTCTAGTGAGTGTAAAATAATGAATGTCTGCTAACAGGAACCACAGACCTGTGATCCCCAGAGGAATGATTGATGAATATCCAGACTGTCTTATTTGTACTTGCAAGGCAAATCTATTTAACCTTTCTGATAGGGATACAGCTGCAACCTGATATTTCAGAAATGATGCATGTTCCTTTTTAATCAGTGTCAAGTTATGTGATTAATAGGTCTTTTGGATATGATATTCTTTAATTTTTGAGTAATGCATAATATGTATTTTATACCTCGGAAACGTAGTTCCCCAGATAAAAGATCTGTCAAATCAGCATTAATTTCTAAAGATTTCCAAAACCCAAAATTAGATTCAGGAAGTGCTTGACTTAACAGTCTGAATGAGAAGAATTGTCTTCATTGGATGATGATTATAGCCATGTAAATTTGGCAAAGGAAACTGATTTTTTTTTGACCATTTTTTTTTTTTTCAAACCTGTGTCTTTGCAAGTAATTCCTGTTTCATTATTCTCTCTTATGGCATGCTGGCATCTTTCTAGTTCTCTCTGGTGTTTATTATGACTTTGTTAGCTAAGAGTGTAGAGCATTAATGCTCTTTGGAAAGTTGAAATTGCAAATATTTAAGTGCTTTATTGTGAGGCTGAATTTTCAAGTGCTTTAAATGCATTTTTGAAAAAAGAGACTAGCTGTAGCTTGGATGGTGGGAGATCCAAACTTTATGCCAGACCATAAACTTGTAATGTAAAAAAAAAATCAGATATCATATTTTATGTCTGCATATAGCATGATATAATCCAGACCATCCATCGTTACAGCATGGCATTGCACTCAATCTGCATAATTATTCCTCCAAGATTTACAGAAATCCACTCTGTCCTTGGCATGATTCAGTCTCTGAATCCTCGCCTTCTGACAGAAGAAATGCCATTGGGGGGAAAAACAAACAAACAAACAAACAAAAAAAACCATCCTTCTGGAGGTAAAAGCCTAATCTTCTAATCTTGAATCCTTGCTTCATGCTGGCCACATCATTGGCCTCTGTCATGAAACAGGAGCCTTCCTTTTGCGTTAATGTATTTTCCAGCCACCCTTTCTTGCTCTTCCTTCTCCATATCCTTTTCCATGGCTATGCTCTTCACCTTCCCAAGCTCGCCTTTTTTTCCCTCCCTGCAGTTTCTGCTCTAGGTTGTGATATTGCCTTCCCCACTTCTGGCTACTGAGTCCATGCTGAGGTTCCCATTCATATGATTACCAGCTTTGGGATAGATAATTAGAGCCTGATGGCAATTTAACAGGGACTTCTTTTAGCCCATAAATGCTATGAGAAAAATCTCTCCATATTCCCCAGCAGTTTGAGTAAGAACCAGTTGCCAGAAGACCGCAAAAGAATGAACATTTGTCATTTGTTGCACTTATATTACCTCCATGTAAATGGGCCAGTTTGGCAAAATGTGGTTCTTCCATTTTTAATTCGATGAATGACAAAATGAAGTTATTGATTGACACAGTTAGAAACCATCTTTAATGAACAGACTTTGAGAGTTAAAAATATAATCTGCCAGTTTGGCTGTAATGTGCTTTTAAAAATGCCCAGAGTTTATCAGTCTTTGCACAGCGCTGTTGAACATTGGGTAAAGTCCTGCAGAATGACACATTTCAACTATAAATTCTGTCTCCTGATGTAATGAGGTGGCCAAATACACCAGTGAGAGCAAGCCCCACCATCCTGGCTACGAGCTTTGAGCCTGGAAGGCTTGAATAGAGAATAAAATGAGGCACAATGCCCTTCCTACTCCTTGGGCTGGGCCTCTCTGCTCTTTTGTTTGGTTAGGTATATGTCTTTGGCCTTTCTGTGTTTTTGGTTTTTTTTGTTTTTTTTTTTTTTTAAAAAAAAACGCCAGGTATATACTTAGAATACTTTTGCCTACATTTAAAAGGAAAGGAATTGTAAGCAATATTTAAACTTATTTTCAATCCTGAATATTTATTATTAATATGACATGAAGCAGAGATGGAATGTTTTTGTCAATGCAAAAATAATACCATCTGCTGTTTAGTTTCCATTATTGTGTAAAGCTTAGAGTAGTTTTTATTATTTTCTATTGGATCTATTTCAGGATTCACACATCCCTCCAGTAAAGTGAATTCATTAGGATTGCTATTCTGTTGATACTGAAATAGGTGCAGTATAAAGTTGTAAAACATTTATGAAATCTAACTAGTCTGTGGTAGTGAGGCTCGTGTGAAGTGGTGATCTATCCTTTCTGTCTTAGGAGAATGAGTACAAGGCAAAGCTATTTTAAGATACGGAATTGAAGAGACAAGTGAGGAACTGCCCTGCCAGCCGTGTGTGGGCTGTCTTTTACGTGTATCCAGAGACTGAAAACGATGCAGAAATGCATTGTAGTGATCCTAGTATTGTCTAGGGAACAGAAAAAAATGAAAAAAGAAAACTATTAGACATATTTTCTCTTCTGTCAAATCTCCCTCACATCTCCCTCAGCAGATAGAGGTTCTGCCTCCCCCTCTCCCAGTGCTGTGGCCTTCTCTTGGTCCCTTTATTTTTGGTGTTTAATTCTTAGCTTCTGCTATGGGAAATGTTCTTTAGCTTATACCTCAGTACCAGATGTATTGTCTATGCAAGGTCCAGCTGATCTTTGCTTTTTCCAACCCATTAACAACCTCATCTCTTAGGATCTATTACATTAAACTTTTTCTTTTGTTGACTTTTCCTTGATTTGAGCCTATTTCCCTGCTGGAACAGCAACCTTCTCTTGCAGCTGCCTCTCTTTAAAGACTATTGAATACTTGGAAATTTCTGACCACAGTCATTTCTTGATGTAACCTTGGTGTTATTTGCTGGGCCGTTGTTTCATCTAGAGCATTTCACAGGATTGCCTTTTTTTGTAGAGCAAAGATGAAGGCTAAATTTTGTAGTTGGTTTTTGAAACATCAGAAGTCTAGGCTTTTGATGAAACACTCATTTTAGCTTTTTTTTTTTTTTTTTTTCCTTTTTTTTTACGGCAAGATTATATTTTGCCTGTATATAATATGGCTTTATTTACACTACTGTGTCTATTTCAGTATTGTTTATTGAGGACTGTATCAGGCAAAGTTAAAGTTCAGATTTTCCCTGACATTTATCCTTTTTCTGTATTTTTTCTTGCTAATTAAATTTTCTGCCAGAAGTTTTTTTTTTTCCCACTATTTTTGATATCTTCCTCTAAATTAGATTTTATTTGATGACTTGTATATCTTCTACCACACACATGGTCTTTTCTCTGTCTTATATGATCCATTCTTACATTACTTGTTCTTTTTTCATGTCTCCTTCTTTTCATTTGCTGTCCCTGCAGTTTGGTATCACTAGCACAGTTTCTTTCATAGGCTTTTTGGAGGCCCTTTCTTAGGCTTTTACCACTCTGGTCTGATAAGCAGATAAGAAAGCATCATCTTTGAAATAAGTTGACCTGAAATACAGAATCTTTTTGTTGACATGTCAGCCATTCCTCTCTTTCTCCTGCTGGTGACTATATCAACCTGCAGTAGTTTGGCATCTGTCATAACCAGTGATTACATACGAGCTATAGGAGGCCCTTGATAAGGTACTGTGCCTGAGCTGGGACTGGACTTAACACCTGGGTAGCCTTCAGCAGTTCTTGGTGGGGCTGGTACAGAAGTTACTCTCCAGGGCCTGGACACCGCTGTCCGGATGTGACAGTCGAGCACTGCACTGCTGCAGCAGGAAACAGCATCTCTCTGGGATACCCAAGATCAAGGTATAGGAGATATGATGTCCGAAGCTAGATAATACTGATCTATGGCTCTAATTTTCTTACTGGTAGCCTGGAATGACATCTGGAAATAAGATTTTAATTTACTAGTTTATTTTCTTTGTCAGTTGTGTCGTCTTACCTTTAAATTTATGTTGGCCGTTTCTTCAGCTTGAGAATGGTGATTCAGTCATCAAACTTCCCATCTTTCCCATTCACTTAAGCAAATGGCCAGCAACTGATTCTTTTGCTTTTACATGGGAATTTGTTTTGTTTTGGTGCTTAAAAGGTTAATACTGGTTGGTCGCATTCGTACTTTATGGATACATATTGATTTGATTTTTATCAAAATGGACTTGAAATAAAAAGGCTAATAACATTCCCCAAATGTTTTTCAACTGCTAACTCATATCAGCACAGAAAGATTCTCTTTGTTGCTGTGAGGATTAGGAGAAATATCATGATAGGGTTAGACAGAAGATGATTCATTCGGTGTTTTCTAAGGTAAAAATAACTTCATTGTGGGAATGAGAATAAAAATTATAATCCAACTGAGCAATTAGGTGCCTAGCAGAATACACATTGCTCTTGTAAAGAGAAAAATAAAGGTAGTCCAAACTGAACTTTATGATACCATGAAGTGTTGTGTTTCTTCCATAATTTTGCTGCTTTCCCCTGAATCAAGAAAAGCTATGTCTCTGTATTTAATGGAGAAGTTCTACTCTAGGGGTTTCAGCTATGTGATATCTCAAAACAAAAAATCAGTCTGCCTTTTTCTCTTCTCCAACGTTCATGCTCATATCTCTGTAGTGTATAAAAAATGACTACTAATTTCTGCAAGTATTAAATACAGGCTAGTTTGCATAGTCCCATTAATCCTTGTAAGACTAGGAGTAGGTACTATAGTCTGTTCCAGACTCTTGCGGTTGCAAACAGCTCTTGAAAAATATGTAGGGCAGATGCTCCATCTCTGTAGAAGTACAGTGGTTTATATACAGCAGATGAGAATCTGTTTGCATGAATTGTGTGTGGAGTGTCTTTTCCTGGGAGAGTGGGTAGGATGAATTGTGTGCTGGAGTAATGCCTTTGCTTACTGGTAATACCTGCAGTGGTGTTCATCCGGCCAGGATCTGCTCCAGCTTCCATGGCAAGAAGCCTGTACTGTGCTGTTGCTCTGAGTGTGTTAAGCTGCAGGTTACATAGATTGTATGTTTGTATTGAAAAGTTTTGTCCATTCTGTCCTGAAAAATTCTCCCATTTACAACAAGGGCAGGTGGAGTTGAGGGTCTCTGCTTCAATCTGGTATTACTTAAGCTTGTTAAAAGGGTGGTGAATTTTCTACCAAGTTGCCACTTGGCTCAAAGTGTGAGTGCACTCCCATTTCTGCTGCTTTGGTTGCTATCAATTTCTGGTCATTTGTTTCGCTATGTGTCTGCATGCATTCTTGCTGTTTGCCTGGTAGACAAGAGAAACAAGGCAGTGTCTCTCCGTAATGTTCATAGCATAGTCCTCTGAGGTGCCTTTGAACGTGACCAAAACTCCCTGTGAAAATGAGCCATGCTCTGAACAATGATAGTAAATTCTGAAGTTTTGCTTCAGAGATTTAACCTGTGAGAAAGAGTGCTTAATACCATCTTTAAAGATCAGGACCTCATTAGGACAGGTGTTTAATCATATATATAGAGGTGGAAGTTGTCACTGCTCCTGGTTTATAGCCCTTATTAAACCCATCCCTGGCAGTGCAAAAGGCACTGAAGGACAGGTCCCTGGGACTACATCATTTTCTGTGTCATGCTGGACTTGTTACCAAAAGGTTTTCACAAGCTTAGATTTCTCGCA
>WBNA01000170.1:1024983-1051893 GCA_013398345.1 Nothocercus nigrocapillus | reverse complement strand
TTTTCTGTGTCATGCTGGACTTGTTACCAAAAGGTTTTCACAAGCTTAGATTTCTCGCAAAAATCCAAGGAAGCCATGTGTGCTTCCGCATCAGCAAGTCCCTTTGTTTAGAGAGTGTAAAAAATAGAGGAGAGTTTTTGAAAATAAATATAAATGAATGGCTGATATCTTGTCTGTCTCTGAAGTAAGTGGGAGTTCCAAATGCTGAATTTGACATAGAGATTGATATAGGTCTGTGATGTTATTTGGAGAATTCAGAAGCCAATTTTCATGAGCTGGTTATAGCAGTGAAAAATGTAGATGTATTTTTCATGAGAAGAGAATCATCTGGTTGATACCCTATCTTTTAATAAAGATTTCAAAAGTCATGCTTGAGAAAATATAAGGAAATGTTCTGTAGTGCCATTAACTGAAGGACTATATTGCAGGTTTAGAAAACATTTTAGTGGTTATAGAAAATAGAAATTGATAAATGGGGAAATTGGCTTTATCTTTGTCCATGCATGTATATTTTGTTTAAAGCAGCTGGACCATATTTCTTCCAACAAAAATACTTATTTTTAACAGAGTAATAGTTTTGATTAATGCAGTTGGTCGAGATGCAGCAAAAATCATTATGACTCTGGCTGGCTCCAGCTTATTGATGCTGCACTGAAGATTTTTGAGTGTTTTTTTCTTTCAAACCTAGAGCGCAATGTAGATTTTTTTCAAGGAAACCTAAACCTAAAGAAATGAACCTTATAAGTCTAGTTTGTAAGTGTAGCTTGTATGTTTTAGTCCCTGTATAGTTCTGAATGTCTGAATAATCTTATTCCTGTTAATTAAACCCAAACACTTGTTCTTAAAGCATATGTGGCCATGTTACTTCAGCAACTGTGTTTTAGTTTTAAGTGCAAAGAGTTGACAATGAATGCTATTTCTTCCACCGCAAAACAGACATAAATTGAATGTTCATGGACCACAGGGAATATTAACATCGTTTGCAGATTCAGTGTTTGTAAATTTAGCCTGATATTTTCAAAGTATTCCCTTTGCAAGTAAATGATTTGGTTTTCCTATGTCTTCATTTTGTAAATCCTAGAAAAATGAAAAAAAAACATAAAAAATAGTAAATAATAATAATAGCAAATTTAGATGGAATGGAATTGAAAATTAACTTAGAAGTGTTGTTCAGTTTGCAGGTATTTATCTTAATACAAGTGTAGTGTCTATTAATGCACCTATCCATATGCATAAAAATGAGTGATGGAACTTTTTAATAGTTTATCATGTTAGTGAAGTAAATGATTGCTGAGCATATCTTTAGAAGAAAGAGTACTCTCCATTTTAGGATCAAATTTTTCAGGTGACCAAAGTGGCGCTTTATCTTCTTTTCCCCTGATTATTTATGAGCTAATTAAACAATGTTTAAAGAAGAAAAGAACACAACTGTTTCATCTGAGTTTTCAAACAACATCATTACATTTCTGTCTTGTGTTGCTTGGAATATACACTGCTGTATAGTATTGTCTGTATTGGTACAGGGAATTGAGAAGGAATATACACTGCTTCCAAGCCTTACTTTCTTCTCAAATTTTCAAAACCAAATGGGTGTTTACACTTGAATTTTCAAGTGCGGAACAAATGATTTTCTGATTATGCAGTGAACTATTCAGCTGTGCTGCACTATTTTGCTTTTTGCAGCAAAACAAATGACACTAACTCTTGACTTCTGTATGTGATCTTTGCAGCTTTCCCCTCAACTAGCAGTCCCATGTATTACTGGCTGAGTATGAAGTAAGTTAGGCCAACACAATAATGCTGTCTGATTTTTTTTCCCCATTTCTGTCATAAGCGTGATACCTGTGAGAATCAGAAATGGAGAGGTATCAAAGAAATAGTAAGATGGCCAAAGCACACAGATTTCTGGGACATTCCCTCAGTACAGAGAGCTGTTTGCTGTTATCTTAAAGGTGTTCCTTGCTGCTGCACTGTGGCTTACGGTACTGGTAAAATAGATCCTACCAAAAGCTTCTGACAAAGGTTTTGCTATGATCTTCACGAAAAGGAAGCTGACCAGAAAGGACGATGAAAAAACTCAGAATAAAACTTGGAGCTTTTTATTTTCCACTTGTTGCCCTCATCATAACATGATTCATCTTTCCTTTCCTTGTTCCTGGCTCACACCCTTTTCTCCTCCTTAGTCTGCTATTACCTTGAGGTCAAGCATAATCAGCTCATTTCTTGATATATACATTTTCCAAGCCATGCTGATTCTGAATGCAGGATTTTACTACCAAACTGGAAATATTTAGTGATAGGATTTCTATGTCTGCTTTTAATCACTGAAACAGGAGGAAATTTATTTTATTTTATTTTTTTTAGGAGTGATTAATGCCAACATTTCCCATGGTAGAGAGGACAAATTCATTGCGTAGATGAATTCAATGAAAGTAAAATTTGTTCAACATGACTGACCTTTGTTTATTTGTATAGGAAACAGCTGTAGCTCAACTAATCCATGCAGATGGATCATTCTGCACATTTTCGAGACTGATAAATTACTACTATCTCACCTTGTTCTCACTTGGATCAAGTACTTATTTGCAGTTTCTGAGAGCTGTGGAGTGGAACTGGGACTAAAAATCAAATCTCAAATAAGGCAATAACATAAAGCAGATGTATCAGAGCAGCTCTGTCTTGCTACTTCAAACTGATTATTTCTGAACTTGAAGCAGCCATGTATAGTTGTCCTTGATAAGACAAAAATAATGTGAATACTGTTTTCCATTTGTTTGTGCATTTGTTTGTAAAACCATTCAGTGTACTAAAAAAATACACTTTTCCCTGAGCAAGAGCTGCTTGTTTTGATTTCATATTTTTCTTTAGGAAGATGAATACCTTGTCTTCGAACTCAAAGGCTTACTGGGATAAATCTTTATGGGAGGGAAACAAAACTGCTTTTTAAAATTTTGGATCTTGTTTTAGAGAGAGAGAAAACAGGTAGGGGAATGTGTGTGCAAGTGAGGACATATCTTCTTGTTTCATTCTGGATTATTCAAGTAATGCTTCAAAATGTTTTGTGTCTTAATGTTTAAGTTTGTTTTATTGACCCATTTCTTGCATAATATCAGCCTGACACCATTTAAAAATTCCCTGAGGTTTTGAAAGAGTGGTTTGCACATCTTCCACTTTTATTTTGTAAGGCTACATAGTAGTACCTGTTAGTACAGCTAAAGCTGACTTTTTTCCCTTGCCTTTTTAAATTTGTGCTTCTTTTTCCAACTTCAGATTGTCAAGAAGGATGTGGAAATGCTGTGGCTAATTTGGGGGATGGCTGGCAAAAGAGGCCTGCACATTTCTGTAGAAATTCCTGTTACCAATTAACATGTTCATTAGAATATTTGAGTCACAGTTGATTTGCATTTGAATTTATTATCTGAGTAAACCTGACCTATTAAGCCTTCTAAATCGATTGCTGTCAGCTCCTGTCATGATTACAGCAAGAGAACACTGTGTGCCATCGCAACACTGCTCTTCCACCAGATTTTTAACTTAAAACTATCATTGCCTTGTTTATCAGTGAGTTATTTGCCACAATCAATTATTTTATGCTAGCCATTGTCATGTCCATCTTTTTAATACCTTTCCTGTCACTATAAGAGCCTTTAGCCTTAGAGGCTAATGAAAAGGTCTTGTATCAAGCCTGATTACTACTCTAATGTTTCCCAGGCATGCTCTGTGATGAGCTTGGCATATGAAACAATTTCCTGCAGTAATAAAGCTAATTAAAGTGGGCAGTCATCCCCACATCAGTCTTTAATGAATTATAACGAGCTCATTAATCTATCCATTCTCACTCAGCACATCTACTGGATAGGCATCTCTGTAGGTATGGCAGGGTATAACTCTTAGATAGAGAAAAATGAATGTTGAAAAAGCACCTATTTTCCTTTCTTGCCTAAAAGGGAGGGCCAGTAGAGGTTTGCTGTAAGTGAATATTCTTTTAAATAATCAGAAAGGAAAGGGGTAAATAGCCAAGGCCTTTTAAGAGCGGCCACAGGAAGGCTCATGAATGAGTTTAACTAGATGCGATGCTGTGCTGGGAATGGCAGTGTAATTAATGCCTGCGTGGTGCACACAATTCATTTAAAATATGACTCACAAGGAACGCCTTTGTAACTGGATCTTTGGGAAAGTTCCCTAACAAAAAAACATGAAGCTCAGTTTTGACTGGGTTTCTTGGCGTTGCTCTCGTTCCTTCAAAAGAAGTTGTAAGCTTATGCTTCCAATTCCATGTTGACAAATAGCTCAAAATTGAAAGTAAGATTTACGAGTGGAAAAAGGCCATGAAAAATGTGGATCTCCACAGGGAATAACCACCCATTTTTATTTGATTCTTGCCAGATAAATCTCCCCATCAGTAAGAGATGAAGTCTAGTGCTAGCTAATCTGAAGTATCCTCTGGAATTGTTTAATTCTTCTTAGCTTTTGGCAATCTTAGCATTCCTCTAATTAAAATCTCAAAGGCAAAATTACAGTGTTATTACCAGGCCAATGAACCTTCAGTTTTTCTCCATTGATTTTATATATTTTATTAATAATAACTTAAGTCCTGCAATACATATGTTTCTGGTGCATACTCAAGAAGGTAAACTAAACACGCTGCTTCAAATGGACAGTGTGAATTTTCCATTGGTGTCTGGTCTGGAACAGGCTCGATACTCTTCTCTAGATTGCAAAAAGACACTTCAGTAATACTGTACTTCACCAGGCACATGTTTTTATACAAACTCCCAAGGCTTTGTTTTGCTTGTGTTTTAGGGAGAAAAAGCGGAAGCTGGCCCAGGGTGTCAGGGCACTCGCACTGGGTGCAGGTGAAGCTACTTGTAGGCGACCGTATCAGGTAGTGGCCGTGCTGCTTTTTGCCAGCTTGAGTGAAAGCATTTTGACGGTGTAAGACTTTTCAAAGCTGCCTATTTTGTGTTTTCTGAAAGGCTGGGGTCTTTTTCTAATAAAATAAGCTACCTTTAAAACGAGAAGTTCCTATTTGGCTTCACTCTTAAGAAAAAGAATGGTCAGCTCGGCTACAAACAAAACCAATAAAAGTTTTTTTTTTTTTTTTTTTTTTTTTTTTTTTTTAATGGTCATTACTCCTTCCCAGGGAATTTTCATGTCATTGTTTTTACAGAAAAAAAAAAAAGAGAGTAGCTGGCAAATTTACAGAACTTTCCCAAATGTTCTTAAATACATTTTATTTGTGTGGTTTTAGGTTTTCCTAAAATAGGCCTGGTATAATATAGGTTTCTTCTGCAGAACTGTCATAAACTTGAAATATTAAGGTTCAAAATGCGCTATGTAGTGGGACTGTCATATAGAAAAACTTCCCTTTCTATACCTAATTTTATGTAGAGAAGTTAATGCTTGCTCTGCTTTATCTCTATATGTGATACTACAGGAAAAAAAAGGAAGAGCAGAGCTGAATTAACAGGCTGATGGGGCCAGCAAGCATTATGCCAATTAGCCTAGACTGATTAATGTGCTAGGTGAACTCGCCAGCAATTTCTAGTTGGCACCAGGCCGCCTTGCAAGAGTTAGATGTTGCAGTATTTTTGTAATTATCCTGTGTCAGCATAACAGTATCTTCCGATACCTGCATTTCCTTCATCACAGTTAGCTGACACAGCCTTTTTTATTTGATTTTATTTTTGGTTAAAAACCCATCAAGACGAAGACCATTTTCCTTGGGAAATGATCATAATGTTAATATAGACATGATATTTTTCTACATGCATGCAGAGTTGGTGGTATTTAAAGATTGATGTAGCTGGAAAAAATGTGACATTACTTAACAAAAGTTTACTCCCAAATAAAAAGTGTGTTTTCACTTAAGGTCAATATGTAATTGGTTGTGCAATTAGTGAGGCATTCGCACTGAATGCCTCTCTTCTCTTTTTTAATTCTGTACCCAGTAACTTGAACAACCACATAGAAGATTCATGGTTCTTTTTTAGAAATGCAGGGATCCTAAGTATCTTTCATAATTATCTACTTTTCCTCCATTGCTTCCATTTCATGGAAGAAAATGCATGCATTTGCTGGAGATGTAACTGTATGAACAGGAAAATAAAAATAAAATATTTCTTTGAGAGCATCAAAATAATGAATAGGAAAAGTTGTTTCAATAAAAAGTAAACAAAAAATACCCTTTTTTGTGAGGCATACACTGAAAATAACTTTCTTGCATTATTTTGTAATTTCCTGAAATTAATTTGCATAAAACACTAGACCCTCCAATTTTGGTAATGTAAAGAGTGTTGTGATTGACTTGATAAAACTGTGCCCTGTGCAAAGTATGGGCAGTGGAATTTCAACTCTGGGAAGACTGGATAGAAGCTCAGCATTTCTGGATAAGAAAGGAGTGGCTGAGAGCTCTGTCTGTTAAATGGCAGTAGGGGAAAAGGATATGCAGTGGGTTTAAAAAACTATTCCTCTGGTGAAACGACTTCTCTTATGTTGAATATGGTGGTAAAGGCAGGGAATGCCTGCTTTATGCCTGTCAGTTTTATTTTTAAGAAGTGCAGTAAGATGTTCTGAGACATGAAAATGAATCACTGTTTGGCTCACTTGCTGTACATGGTATTGCTGTTCCCGTTTTATTTGCTGGATCAGTAATATAATCTAATGTGCTTATTGACATAGTATATTTGATAATCTGTAAGCAGTAGTTAAGTAAAGGGATTATAGTTGTTTTTGGTGTTTTTCACCTTACCTCCTTACTGATAAAATATATATATATAAAATGTATATATATATATATGTCAAATTTGTGCATATAGGCTATGGTGCTTCTCTGTTATCTGTGAGTCTTTTCTGACATGTCCGTGTGAATCAATGGAGTTAGACTGGTAGAAAAATAATCTATGTACTAAGTACAGTCACAGCAAAGCCATTATGTTGTGAAATATTTTATTTGAATGCATATGGCCCTGGGTAGAGAAGTCACCTGCCGTTACTTGCTATGGGTACTGGTGTGGCATTTCTTGCCATGAACAACAAGCCCCTTCTGATGGGAGTAAAGCTCAGCCAACCTGTTCTTTCCTCTGTCCACGCATATGCCTGAGTTTCCTTTGCTACCAAAAAAGGAGTGATGTGGGCCTCTTTATATGCAAATTTTTAAAATCTAAAATAGAAAAGTACTTATTTATCAAAATACTGTGTATCTGGGAGTTTGAAGAGGAAAACAGGGAAGCCAGGTGCAACCCATTAAAGTGTATCAACATGATCAAATTCCCTCTATATAAAAATGCCTCATTCCCTAAATACTTATACTATTTTGTGGTAATATGGAAACAAAAACCTTGCTCATAGTGAAAAAAATATAATTTTCAACATGTAGTTTCTATTGTGTAAGTTTATTTTAAAACTAATTTTCAAACTATTTAGCTAGTAGGTCCCCAATTAAAAAAAGAAAAAAAAAAAAAAAAAAAGACTTTCAGAGATACTCATTTCTGAAAATTGTAGTTGGTGTCACTGCTCATGAGTTTATTGTCTTGGGAAAGAAATAGTCTCAGTGTGGGCACACAGAACTAGAATCAATCTGAGGTTAATGCCTTTTTCTGAAATCGTTGAACGTGGCACTACCTTGATCTCGTCAGAACTCCAGACAACCTATGTTAGTCACTGAAATCGCGGAGTTATTTAAAGCAGAGTATAGCAAATTAAATAGGTAATTAGCAGGATAATGTAATGGGAAATTTTTAAGCATCTCTTTAAATGAAAGTGATGAATGAAAATAATTAATTGGATCCTGTAGATGTTTTCCAATGTCTTCATCATCCACTTAATAGTGTTTTTTTTTTTTTTTTTGGATGAGGATCTTTAAAAGCCACTCTTGCCTCCAGGTGGTCAAGGTACAGTCAAGAGCAAAGTTTTATTCAAAATGTCAAATGGACATGTGCAGACCTTCAGAATAATACATATATAAAAATATATAGGTGGGTATATGTCTTTTTTTATTATTTAGTAGGTATTTTTGGTCACATTTTCCCCATTCTTATCACCACTAGATGAGAAGTTGTCTTTAGAATTAAACATGTTAGTCTCTTGATATTATGAAATATTAGTAGTCACATCTGAAGTTTAAAGTCTAAGGTATCAAGGGAAAGGTTTAGGTAAACCTGGGATAAACTTTGCATTTCCAAAACATGTTTGTATGTCCACTGCTGTTATGCTGTTCTGTATGGTCTGTTAATTCTGTTTACTTTCCCTAGAAATCTTACTTATCTGTACAGTATATTTTCCATTTTACAAAAGGGCAACAGATAAACAACTAGGGCACTATTATAGTGTGAAGAATTGCATTTATAGTCTTGGCTTTGGTGAAATATGAATGTGGCAGTATTCTTGTTTTAAGTGAAAATACCTGCATCCGAACTTGCAAGTCTTACCGGTATTCTTTGACATGAATCAGACTATTTCATGATAATGGCTTTTGCATTTAGGGATTTGATTTGATTGACTTATTACTTGTGCAAAAATTTGGGTTTTAGGAGGATATTTTCCATGGGTGATAAAGTCAACAGGAAAATACCAAACTGTTACACTTTATGATTAAAGTTTATGCAGAATCTTCACTTTTAATAAGAAAATACCTCCCTCTCCCTTCCAAACCTTCCTGAAGTAGATGTCCTTAAGCTTATTTTATTTTGCATTTGAAAGTATGGCATATATTTTCTTTCTTCAGCTCATCTAATGTAAAACTACAATAAGCAAGGCCAAAATACTTTTAAAAGTAACCTGACTTTGTATATTAAAAAAAACCCTTAAATTACTAAGTGTCATGAAGTCTTCCAGAAGGTTTGCAAGACTGCAAGTTGTGCAAGTCATCACTCTTAGATAATTTTCATAAAAAAAGAGGTAACTAAATGATCTGGGTTTATATCCACATAAGTAGCTACTCACACCAACAGCACTGGGTTAACAACTGTGAGGAAGGAGTTTTGAACTCAAGTTAATTGAGAATAAAACAGAAAAATGCAGAGTAAAAATCCTTAGCACTAAGGACACACATCCAGTAATTCTCAAGAAACTGAAATGAGAAATTGTCTAACTAGTAAATGTTATTTGTTAAATATATTGCTTAAGTTTATTTTAGCAAAATGGCAGATGGAAATAAGATGTCTTTTTATGAAAATAGCAGAAAAGCTCTGTTAACCTGACTTTGTTCCAAGTCAAGTTAGTAGAAATGATTCTAGCAAATAGGTTTAGTTGGCCCCTGAATGAAGATAATTAATGGGAAGAGCCAACCTGACTTTCTGAGATTTTAATCATACCTCAGAAGTCTGCTGGAAGAGCTGTCAGTATGTGACTAAGGATGATGTGTTGTCTGCAGTTAACTCAATCTCCAAAAGGCTTTCAACAGGGCCCTTCATCAAAAGCTTTTAAAAAATAACAGGATAAGGGGGAAAGTCTTCTCTTGGATTAATAGCACATTAGGTGTAGAGTACAAGAGGTGTGAATAAGTAGTCATTTGTTAAAGGAAGAATTACGCTTCTGAGAGGATCAAGAATAATCGGAATTGAAATGGAATATGAAATGTTGCAGAAAGATCTCATCGTGCTAGATGATTTAAAGATAGTAGGTCCATGAAATTCCATGTCAATAGACACAGAGGTGTATGCACAGATGTGCACGCCTGTTTTGATGAATTCTAGTAGAGGAAAGAGATGAAAACAGCAGTTTAGTACTCAGCAGTCAAAAGGTAAGCACAGTTGAGGATTTTAACTTCATACTGCTTAGAGATCTCTTGATAAATTATGTAAAGAGAAATTGTTCCTGAACAACTTAAATTGAAAGCTGAACCTTTGATTTCACATTTTTGAAAGATTTTGTGATGGACTTTCCCCCACTTTTTTACGAGGTGGGGGGAGGAAGAGTGTTTTTTTTTTTTTTTTTTTTTTATCAATCTGACCACTTAAAAATGATTCAGAATAATTATTTAATAGGATAAATGGTGTGGTTATGTCAGGAAAAAAAAAATTTATATGCTCCTCTTGTGAGACATTTCCATTACTGGCTTCTATTTAAATCTTTCTGCAGGCTAGATGCACCTTGGGCTTGACCTAAAAAAAACTTTAATTGCTGAATCTGCATTTCACAGTTCACTAATGACTGGATCACTGTGAAGAAAACATTATTTATTTTGGTATTCATAAGTGTCTGAGGATAAAGTAACCTGTTCTGTATAGTCTTAATATAGTGTGTGAGTTTCACAGTGAAATATCAGGTGAATGTTTAGCATTCAGATGGGTATATCTACCCTAAATCCTTCCTATAAGATATCTGTTGAGATATTTAGTGTAATTGAATTCAAGGAGAACATGTGTATAGACTCACAGAAGGTTTTATGAGGATTATTCACCCCTGTTTGTCATTTTAAGATCAGATCCTGTGCTTTGTGAACTCCATTTGATGTCATGGTCAAGAATGTAGAACTGTGATGCAGAAATGGGTTTGAATGCTGTAGTTGCAGTAATAGAAGATGTGCATAGTGATGCTCTTCGTGACTGTGTCTTTGAAATGCAAGTCCCTGATAAGGATTTTATTGGTTTTGTTCCTACTGAACAGGGGGTAGCTCATGTAGAGGGGAAGTGCCTGTGCTTGTGCTGAGTGATGCTGAGGAAGGTGCATTGGTGCCCTTGAGTAGCAATTTAATAGGAATTTGCTCTTGTGCTGGGCCAGAGCCACAGCTGGTGCAGCAGTGTGAAGTGAGGGGCTGGAGGGCAAGCCGGAGCCCGGAGGAGCCGGCCCGTGAGAGCGCTGCCAGGGCTCCGGTCCAGACAGAGCTGCTTGGCATGGAGTACCAAGAGCAAAGGTGAACCATCTAGGCATCTGTTGGACCTGTCTTTCAGTTTTAAGTTTTTTGGTGTGTTTGTTGCCTCTTTGGATGCAATTTTTTAAGAAACTGCCAGTAATTGCTGATTTTTACATTACCCTAAATTGGTAAACAATCTGTTTAGCATCTGAAATTCAGCACATTTATCACATGAGTTATGCTGTATTCTAATTTTATGGTACTATTTTGACAACACATTTGTTTGGTATCCAAGTAAAATTGCAGTAAATCTATCTTCTAGGATACTTCATTAGTTCTGTTTATAGCACATTGTGATTACAGGGAGCACAATATGCCTACATGGTCGCAAGTACAAAGAGATATAAAGTCAGTTTGCAAAATGTAAGTGGTTAGGCTTGTGGGCACTTGGGCATAACCTGTTACAGCTGTTTTCCCACGTGCAGCATAATTTGTCATCTTAGGACCTGATCTGATAAGAAACAGGTTTACTATTATGTTTAGCAGTTTCCCAGATGGACAAAATTAAAATAAACAAGGAAAACACTAGCACTGAGACATAGCAATTGGAATCACAGACTGTAAGAGAAAGCAAGTAAAAGGGTGATAATTTGAAGTAAAAAGATGTTAATTTGAAGAACATTCCAACCATGAAGAGGTACTGACATAACAGGACAATCATAGTGACTATGCAGATAAATCCTGTTTTTTATTTATTTATTTTTTTAATATTAGGAAAAAACATGACAGAAATGGGACTGAAATTTTCTGCAGAGCTGCTTTACATATATATACATATATATATATATTTATAAAAAGTATGCTTGTAAACCATTTGCATGAAAGCAGAGTTGAAATTTTGAATGGAAAATTTATGAAATTATCTCCATTTACTAAAACGAAGTAATTTGCAGATGCAGCATTTACTGAGCATGCAACATCCGATTAAGTGTTGTCTGACACTTAGTTTTCTTGAAAAATCAATGATGCATTGAACGAAGAATCAGCTGTTAACTGACTTCTCTTTTTATCAAATATTTTCAAAGTTTTGGACAAGGCCATTACTAGCATGTTTATTATATACGACAGCAGATTTTTTTTAATGAGATCAAGGAGATAGTTCATAAAAATTTCATGAGAATACTATAGTATGAAGTGCTTGAATGTGCTCAAAACTATAGCATACTCAGCTTTTGAACATGTGATTGTGAACATTTTGAGAGTGTGATTTGATTTATTGGGATGGGATGGTGACTAATACTTCACAGGATTTATGTTCTTGTTGGACTTTTCATCTTTGATGAAATATAGTAAGTAAGCATGTGTAAGTAACTGTAAATTTATATTGCAGAAAGAAGGTAGTAGAGTGATTAAAGATGTTGATGTACTAAATAGGAATGGTATATATTACCTAAAATCTTTAAAGCTATGGTTTTTGGTTTCTTCTAGCTGGCTCTTGAACTCAGCCATACTTACCTATATTATTCTAGTATCTTATCTAAATAATATAAGGGCTGCCAAATGCTGAGAAATATTTTGCATATGTAATCATAACCAGCGTTATAAATAAGCTTATTTTTTTCCAAATACAGAAGTGCATGGCTCAAATACCTGCTGGAATGTGAAGATAATTAAAAATCCTAATCACTCTATCTTTTTCCTTTTTTCTTATCTTTTCAGAAAAAATAAAAGGTGTCTGTGCAAATACTACCCAGCAAATAGTGTTATAAAATCCTAATCCTACTCTGTGTTCATGGAGGAAGGGTCTTTATCTGAATTTGAGAAAAACACATATTTACTGCTTACAGACTGTGTGCAATGTAGAGTGGATAACATATACGCTTTGTGTATGTCTGTATGTATATGGACGCAAAATATATGTATATTTAGAAAACAAATGCAGAAAAATCTGGACATGTCTAGCACTTCATTTTTACTAGGCAATTCCAGTTAACTTGTGCACACATGGGTTTGAGTGCACCTCTGTCTAGGGAAGATACTTACACTCAACTCAAGTGGCCGATGAAGTATCATGTTAGGGGGTGGTGACTGTAGCACCTGCGTACTGCCCTAAAGGGGTTCCTGTGCGGTGTTGCAGTACGAGAGAGAGATACATGAAGTTTTCTAGATCAATATGTGATTTAGGTCCATATTTGTTTTCTTCCATTAGCAAGGAAGAATGTATATTACAGTTTTCTGGTCTCACTTGGCACACAGGGATCACCAGGTAGATGTATGTCATGGGGCATTTTTCTTTGCCATTAAGCCTGTTTTTATTGAGAGCTAATGAGGAGACACCTGTTCTCTTCTCAATCCTGTGTTTGTTACATGTTCTTGCCAGTGTCATGCACTTAAACTCATGTATATTCAGAAGTCATGTGATTAAGCACAAATGCCTAGAAAATGTGCATTTGCACATTGTTAATAGTTGTCTTCATAATCCACAAAATGTCAAGATGGTTAATATCCATTCAGTGGAGTGGAGCACTGTATATTCACAGATGACCCAGAAGCTGCATTGTACAGTATGACATTAGCAGGGGACAAAGGTGTTGAAAGATGAACTTTAGCCCTGGTTAAATCAATTGCAGCAGACCGTGGCTGTTAATTCATAGTTAACTGGCAAGTGCATAAAGGGTGTGGGGTCTGTCCTCCCAAGCATCCCAGCCCCATGGGGCATCTGTAAAATGCAGGTTCTGTTTGCACTGAGTCGCGTAGGGCTGTGTTGAGGCTGCTAATGTAGAGGATTGGTTTAGGAGTACCATGTCCTGCTGGCAAGTGCTAATCAGAGTTTGCGTGCAGCAAGATGGGAAGAAAATTATTTGAGCCTCTGGTGTTTTTTTACAGACTGTAATGTCTCTATGCAGTCTGGATAGTAAGAGAAGAATCACTGCATGGATTACATAAATTAAGTGGCTGGAAAACTGCACTGCAGAAGACGGTACACACAGAAGTGTGATGCCTTCAAGATGCCTTTAGCTTATACAACAAACCTGATGAAGAGGCCAGTCACTGCACACATATTGGGCTTCCTTTAAAATAGGGGAAGGTAGATGATGCCTGGTACAGGGAGGAAAGGTCCAGCTGGGCGCATGACTGCATTTTGCCAGGGAAGATGTGCCATTATTTTTAGGTCTTTAGAAGGCCTGGAAGGCAGGGGTTTTTTTTTTATTTATTTTTTTTTTAATTTTTTTTTCTGAGCTGTCAGTAATGCTGGGGACGCTCACACTGCTTCCAACCCGGAGAACGTGCCAAAGCTCACCTGAAAAATCCTTCATGCTCTCGGTGCTATGCGCTGCAAGGGCATTGCTGTGTTTACCTATACATGCTTTCTGAAACCCTTTTTTCCCCTCCAAGTGTTGTAATAGTCTGTCCTTGCTTGCTTGCAGGAACTTTTTTGTCCCTTTTTTCTCCATATTGTCCATGAGCCATTTTTAGGGTTTAGGGGAAAACAGAGATAGCAACAAGTGATGTGAAACTCTGCTCACCAAAGCCGTCAAAAAAGTGTAATCAAAAATTGAGGTGTTATAGCTAGGGGGATGCTTGATAATTTGTGTTTATCTACCATTCCAAGACAATGTATTAGTAGATACTAAGACTGAAATCCTGGCGCATCATATAACACCAAAACCTTTGAGTTCTCCCCTAATGCAGATAGGGTGTGCATCTTAATGTGGGTCTTGCAAGAGATAAATATATTTTACACTTCGTAAAATATACTTGTTAGCTGATGTTTGCCATAGGTCCGATTTTCTTATACGACATTTTGAAACTAAGCATAAAACTGTAGTGCAAATATCTAATTGCGCTACTACAACTACAAATATCTAATTTGCGCTACTCTACACAAAGCCACAAAATCCCTGAGGGGCAGCTCACAGATTGTTTTATGGATCTGGGTTTGGCTACGGCCTTGGCTATTTTGGTATTTTTCACATACATGAAATTATGTTATAGTTAGCACTATGGATATATCACTAGCAGACAGAGTAATAACTGTCATCCATACAGCTAATATAGAAATTACTGTTGTTTGGCTGATGTGAGAAAAAGATGTATGCATGGGAAGGGTGCTTTGCTGTGATGATCTGTTAAGCTTTTCTTTATCCTAAGATTGAGAGCTCTACAATAATGTTTCTAAATGGGTATTTCTCTAAAGTTGTTCTGTGTGAGTAAAATTGTGACATTTCATAGATGTTCCTTAACTGAAAAAACAAGTGACTTGATAGGAACTCAAATAAAAAGGATTAAAAGAATCAAAAAATAACAAAATGGACTTCTGGGTTGGGAGCTATTCACATTTCTGTGTAATGTCTTTGGATGCATTAATTTGTTTATACTGCAACTTAGAGGATGTTATTAAAAAGATCACGCATGACAAAGGAGAATTGAGTTTCATTACTTGAATATAATTATCTCACACTGTTTGAAACAGCCTTTTCTTGTCAAGAGCAAAGGAAAAGCGTTAAGCCTATTATAACATCTCTTTTGATGTTTTTGTAGGATGTAATAAAAGATGAATGTTCTGTGCTGAAACTGCAGCTGAAGGAGAGAGATGAACTCATAGCCCAACTTCAGGAGGAGCTGGTAAGCAGGAGATTTTTTCTTTTTTCTTTTTTTTTCTTTTAGACCAGAAACTACATAACTACAGTTTCACACCTGCTGCAAAAAGGCTATCCTAGGGCTATGGCAATCACTGCGATTAACCCTGCTAACACTGGCCGTACGTTTCTAGGGAATTCATCAGAAATGGCTGCTATCTAAATTCCCTGCTAGTCAAGTTTATTTTATGAGATGGTGTTGACAGTTGTCTTGCAGTATCAAAGTGGCATTAATCAGTGATGGAGGAAGAGCACAGCCCTTAATGCTGTGCTCAGCATATGCCACAAATCGTGAAGGGCTGCACATGTGTTCTCAGGAATTGTGAACATTTCTCCTGTGAGCTGCCTTGCACAGCTACAAAACTACCTGGTAGGCAATAAAATACTTTTTTTTGACTCTCTTAAATAGATCCGTTTTTAACTAAAATCTGTTCCCATGTTTACTGATTTCTTTGTTTATATTACCTAGGAAGGCTTCAGTACTACGATTTTGAGCTTACACACATTACCCGCAAATGGTAGCTTGAGGCAAAATATGGGATCAATCAATTAATAAAAAACTTAAATGTTTTCTGTAGCACTATTAAGGCTGCTAAAATAATTTTTAAAAATCCATTTCTGATGGAACATGGTTAAGACAGCATGTCTTCAATATTCTTAACTGTATAAAAAATAGAAGGATGAAGAAATTTTCTGCTTCTCTTTTCACAAATAGAGAATTTGAGATGTACAGGCATTTGGGATAGTGTGTGACCACCCTTCTGGAGGTGCTGTTGTTGTCTTAACCAGCATGCATTTCTGATCCAGCTCTGGTGCTTTATCTGCCTTTCGGGCTCATATGTGGTGACCAGGTCAAAACTTGATCAGAATGAATTCAACTCATTCAAACCAGAGAGAAATTGTGCTAAGCTGGCTTTGCAGTTTCAGATGCAGCCGAGAGGTCAGATGGATCCTCAAGTGCAGTAGCCATGACTGTGACATGGCTTTTTTCCTAACCAAAAATGTCAGGATATTTTTACACCAACAGCCATAGTTACATCTCAAGTTGTATGGGGAATATGTAGTGCTGCTCACTGATGAAAGATGCCTTTGCTAGAGTAACATCTGCAAAATAAACACAGGTCATCAATATTCTTTGTTTTATATTTGGCTACATTAAGAAATGATGTATTATGTAATTATTATTGAAAATTAAATGACAAAAAGGGATACAGGGAACGCAGAGCTGCTGCACACTCCAGGAGCATTAATTGCATATCAATCTAGTTCTGAACGTATGCTATTAACTGGTTGACAATTTTGTCACTGTAAAATTATCCTGTATTGATACAGTGAGCTATAGCTCCGTTGCTGTTAACCCTTGTCAGAGTTCACCTCTGCAGATGTCAGCTGCAGAAAAACTCCCAGCAGGAATTTGATGTTAGGATTTCTTATTAGGCAGAAAAGCCATCATCAGAGGTCATGAAGTAGGAGTTTCCAGAAGAGTTAAAACGGCTGCCATGGATTAAAACTGACTTCAGTACTGGCACTTTTGGACTTGGGAAAAAGAGTATGGGCAAAATTCTGGAGCCTTTTTGTTGTAGAGATTTTTTTATCCCCTTTTTCTGTGGTTCTTACCTGCCTCTTTTGGTAGTGTCCTTGGTGACTGAGGTACATGTAGACAGCTATCTTCTGCAGGCTCCCCAGGCAAATTTCTCCCTTTAGAGCTCTTGGGAGAAAAGGAGGCTTAAACAAGTGTGTCAGAAAGTGTGATTAAAATATATATATATAAAAATATATATTTTTTTTGCCTCTGTAGTACTGGACAAATATTGATGGAAAAATGCATGCTTTGAGAATTTGCAAATCTGAACAGTGACAGTTATCTGTATGTTCATGAGAGGGTCAATATTAGCAATGTGAATACTTAAAGCAAACCAGAGGAGCTGGAGTTTCTGGCTGATAAAACATCCTGGAAAGTAGCTGCAATTTGTTATAGACTTGATACCTGTTAGGTAGCTTTTTTCTTTTCCTGATTCTTGAACCTGTACTTGTTCATTGGCCCTTTGAGTAGGGTAATTTAGAAGTTGCAAATACAGCTTTGCAAAGACCACAGGAGTTTTAATGTGTTCATTTGGCTCAGTTGTGCAACTTGTGGAAGGTATATCTGAAAAATCTGTGCTTTGCTGGCTGGGAGGGGGTTTGTTCCTTGCATGTAAATGCAAACCACCTGGTTAATTAGTTTGTCTCCAAGGCTCTGCAGCAGACTTGAGATAGACTTCAGCTTTTGGGGTTATTTGTTTCCCTTGTTGTTCTAGTTGCTCCTTTGTCATTCACCTGGGGATTTTTAGTCTTTTAAGAAGGATTTCTATCAAACTTGGGTGAATGAAGAAGGAAATATTTAATAGTGATGAGGGTAGGAAGCATTGGTGGAGTTGGAGCTTTCTGGTGGAAAGGGAGCTGCCAGGTGCAATTGTGTAGCTGAGCACCTGCAGCTCATCATCCTCCTAATGGCTTTGGAGTCCATAAAAGGGGGAGCAGGTAGCTTTTTTGTCTGAGGACTGAAAGGGGGAGGACTGGGTGCTGAGCTGTGCAGGTCAAGTAGAAAAGGCAAAACACCAGGAGACTTTGCCTGTGTCTGACCAAGCCAAGAAAAACTCATATGGGAGAAAAAAAGGTAATTTTCTTTGTGTTTTAATGTGAAATATTTTATTGACACCCTAGGATAAAAATGGATTGTTGTCTTTGCAGACATGAAGTGCAAGTAAGATGGAGCAGTGTAACAGGTACCTTTATTGTCCCCCTTTTTATTTTTTTTTCTCTCCCCTAAAAAGTGAGAGATTAAGGAATTGGTAGAGAGTTGGGTTTCCAGTATGCTTGGTATCCAAAACTGCAGTTAAGCTGCTTGAAAATGGTGAACTCGAGCAGGAATTGAACGCTTCAGTTGAACTGTCCCATGTCTTTCTTGGCAACCGATTACTCTATGAGAAGCATAGAGTAATCTATGTGCCCCCCCGCCCCGGTTTAAAAAAAAAAAAAAAAAAAAAAAAGTAAAATCTATTTTGATTAGGCAAAGATATTTGAAATCTGAAATATGTCCTACTGAGTGCTACCCTGAAACAGCCTTCATTAGTATTTTTAGATCTTTTTTGCTGGGATGTGATTACTGGAAATATTTTTGTGGTGACAAAAATAACTGAGTGGTGCCTACAGTAACATTTATTCTGGTGCTTTCACTAGCTCAGCTCTGCTAGTGAAAAATGAGTGTTAACCTGATTCTGGCAGCCTTGCTGTCCTCGTGTGTGTGGTCGGCCCCCAAAATGAGAAATGAATGGCATGGAAATAATCCCATGTCAAAAACCTGTGTTAAAACATATTTTAAAAAAGTACAAATTCAGAATCCTGGGACAGCAGAAAGATGATAAGTTTAGCTCTTTGGTGGCTTGGTTTACTAATAGGCCAATTACTGGTGTTTTTAAGTATCATCATGGTGAGTATTTGCTGTCTAGTTTTGCCGTTTAACTGCCTGAGGGGCACTTGAGTTGTGCTGATAACCTGTTTATGAAAGATGCTTGGAAGTATAGATGCAAGTATAAAAATTACTTTGAAAGGTAGCTACATCAGTGTAGATGAGTGAAATGTACAGTCCTAGAATCAGTGTGTCTGTGTGATTGTTTTTGGTTTTTAAGTTGTTATTGTTATGATAATCCTGGAGTGAGATTTGGACTAGTAAATGAATAAGTTTATGATAAATCACACTTCTGGAATTCATGGGGAAAAGAGGAATGTTGGTTAGTGCAGCCTATTTTCAAGATTTAAAACAGGCATGTGTTTGGAACATGAAATAAATACAAGGAGCTTATATTTGAAAAAAAAAAAAATCAGTCCTTTGGCACAGAAGGGATATTCTAGATTGATTGTTATACTGGTTTCCCACTTATCATGCATCCAGTGTTTTGTGATACTGTTTCATATTGCTTATTTTTACCATGGTGTGTTACAGACCCCTGGCTGGTTTCCAAAAGAACGGATGGTTATAAGCATTTTCAAATCCTCTTTCTTTTGCATATTTGGGAGCAGAAAAGAAATAGATTAGGTGTACTTAAATATTATTAAAATGTTAGGCTTCTTTCTCCCTTTTTATGGAGAATTAATTGTATCTATTCCAGAAAAAGGCTTATCTTGGCTGTAATGACTCCCTGAATCAGTTGCACAGGACAGATGTGTAGGGGCAAAGTGGCAATATCCTCGGATACACAATGGGGATTAGCCTTTGATTCCTTGCGTACCCTGGTCCCTGGATGAGAAGTTGTCAGTAAGATGCAATCTTTAATATTCCTTGTCGCTTGTGGAGGTGATTCTGCATATGAGTTCTTATCACTAACCATTGTCATATTCCTCTGTTTGGCATAGATAAATGGCTTTGTCACTGGTATAAAATAGAGTCTTCCTAGTCACACTCAAGTGAGTAGCACTGCAGAAAGGAGCAAATTGGAAAGACAAGAGGTACCCTAAGCTTCCCTTGAGACACGCTGCTCAGGTTAAGATTGCTTTAATAATACAGCATCACAGATGCTTGTCTCCTGCACAAGTGTCACTAGTAGATTGCTGGCTTCAGGAGATGTGTGGCATTTCACAGACAGGTCTTTTAGTAAATGCAGACAAATGTGATCTGGCTTTAGCTTATATCTCTGAGCTTCAGTTTCTGTGTGGAAGACAGAAAGGAGGTCTGAATTTCCCTTGTTTTGCCTCTTATCTATTTTTTTCCCCTTTTTTCTTTAATTGACTTGAGTTAACTAGCTTTCAACTCTAATTAGAAGATAAAACTACTAATTTTAGGGCAAATAGAAAGGGCAAATTCTGCCTTATCTTACACTTCGACTGTTGCATGCTCTAAGCTGAGCTGTTAGGTGTCCAGATGTCCTCTGAGCTGAGGTGCATCACCTGGGTGGCTGGCCCCAGCAATTAGCATGTGAGACTGGCACATGGGGATTTGGTGTGGGGATTTGGTGATTTACACGTGGGAGTAATGAGCAATTTAGGTAAAGGAAAACTAGATTTCTTTTTTTGTTGTTGTTGTTAGAAATAAAAGATATGGAGAAGGCAGGGAAGAGTCTTTTTTTGTTGTTTGTTTTTTTTGGTAAGATTTTGATTGCTCAATTTTGTATCTTTTTATTTTGTTTTTATTGAGCATGCTATATATGTATTTCTCTTTATTGTTACTCTCTGCTCCAGAATTACCAACGCTTTGGTGGCAGAGAAGACTGTAGAATCCATGTTCTCTAAAAGTGTGCAAATGGTGTTTGATAAGGACCTAGATTCTTTATTTATTTATTGGACGTTTGCTTTATCTATATTTATAGAAGCAGAAAGGAGGAGAAGTTAAAAAAGACACTCCTGCTAGAGAGATTGCTGTGCTTCTGCGGTTTAATTTGTATAGCTTAACAGCTTCAGTGTGTTGCTAAAGGCATCTTCGTGACACGTTTTTATTGCAGCCCTCCAATGTACATGAGTTTCAGATTAATAACTGCTTTATCCTTAGTTCTGTGCAGCAATAGTTAATGAATCAATTTTTACTGTTGCTTCTTCTAATAATTAATTTTCTGTTTGGGGAAGTGTTTGCACTTTGAAAACTGTGGGATGTTTATCAGTATAATTCACTGGAGAGCTAATAAAAGAATATTCTTTTGTCTTTTTTAATTATAGCAGCTTCCCTTACCATATCTGGGTGCGATTCCCGGAACTGTCTGGGCATACATACCAGCATAGCAAGCATATTAAAAATGAAGGATCTCCTGTGTGTTAACAACAAATACCTGGTTTTGTTTATGTGCTAGTGAAGTTCTGTAGGGAAACAACATGTCTCTGGATGTGTTCTTAACTTTTGTGTAATTCAAGATGGCTGGCATGAAAAACAGTAAGCTTCTGTTTGAAAATACTCTGATGGAAAGACTAGGAAGTTCTTCTTAAGGCACTGAAAACTTGAACAGGAATTTCTGGCCTTTCCTAATTAGCTGTGTTCAAGTATTTATTGGCCCGTTTTCATACTGGTGTCCAATGACTGACTTGATAAAGTCTCTCCAAATGTTGCATGTTTTTCTGTCATTCTTTTACTATTTCCTTGTGGTTCATATTTAAGGAATGAGGAGTTTTTCTGTTTTTTTGAGGCACCAGAGATTTAAGGAGCTTCATTTAACCAGCATTTTCTCACTGAAGATGTGTTTTATTCTATGGCATCTTGAATACTGCCTGCTTCAAAAGGTGCTCCGATGCCTCTTGAAGTGCCTTGTTTGCTTTGCAACAGGCTTTGCAGTGCTTATAAGTAGTGCTGGAGCTACATGTATGTAGAGTTTTACTGAAACTGTGTTGTTACTGTCGCACACCTGATTTATCCCTGTTAAGAATGAATGCTGAAAGAGTGAACATATTTGTGTTACAATGTTTGATTTTTGGTTAGTTGAAAATATGTTTTTATGTTATTTTAAGTTCACTTGGGCCTGGAGACCAGGTGATATGAGGTAGGGAGTGGAGAAAATGAGGAAAATATTCCCATGGTTGGGGAAAAGGAATTAATAAAATACTATTGCTCTGCTGGTTAGGAGTCCTTTTTTTTTTCAGCTCAGAATATAGAGTTAAAATATAGCTTTGTTTTTTTTATGGAGGTAGTTTATGAATTCACTGTAATTGTGATGTACTTAACATATTTCAGACTTTTCTAGCAATAATGCTAGGCATGTCTTCCACTTACCAACTTGGCGTACATATGATATTGTTTATCTCAAAGGGAGCTCTCATGACTTACCAAAAGGCTGGTAGGGTTTGTAGGCTGTGGTAGGATTCACTTACTGCCAAGAGAGGGCTTTATAAAAACGGTCTTTATCACAGTGCAATATTTGTATTCCCTGCTTAGAAATGACTTGGTGAGCAGTGGTAGCTGGACACAAGGACCCTGCAGTAGGCTTCCAGAAATAAGGGTGTAGCTATTGCATGAGTGCTATGGAGGTGAGAAGGAAGAAAATAAACTTTGTCAACATGTTTTGATACGCTTGGTGTGCTGCTGCAGGAACTCAGGTTAATAGGCTGNAAAAGTGATTAAAAGGTGATCTCATGCAGCAGGAGAGCTAGCTTATTTGGCTCTTCAACTGACGTGAATTTATCTGACTGTAAAGAATAGAGAGATTCTGAAGGAAAGTTTGTTTAGAGAGGACTAAAGGTGTTTCTGGTTGTCCTTCAAGTTACCTTTTAAGACAGCTCCAAACAGAGGAGTGCTTCACCTCTGGAATTTGCTGTGAAGATGATCCATCTTCACTTAACTGGTGTGAATTAAGCAAACATGGTGAGTCTCTGGCATTTTGTGGACTTTACTTCACTGTATCTTATTAAATCCTGGAAATAGATTAGTTTATTTCCTCTCTCTGGTTTAGAACTGCTGGGATGCTGTAGATCATCAGCTCCTTGCTTTATTCTTTCCCTCCAGTGACTTACTAAGGCAACTTCTCTATTTGATCTGAATTTGTCAAATGAGAGTTAATAACATGCATTTTTTTTTAAATTTATTTTTAAACTCATATCTAAAATTCTGGGACTCTTTCACCTGGTCATCAGAATTTAGGAAATATCCAACCACAGAGCTGCTTCTCATGTGTTGTTACCGTTGGAGCACTTTAGGTCTGAAAGTTCTGCACAGTCAGATTAAATTAAAAAAACAGAGAAGTTGTGAGAGAGACTAATAGACAAACCATGAAGGTTGACTAATCTGCAAAGTGGAAAATGAACATAGCACATGGAGAATCTGGAAGCAAAATATCTCCTGCATGTGGTGTTATGTGTTTGCCTGCGTAGAGAGGCACACCTCTAAAACAGCGACTAAGTCATGGTTCTGGCTTAGCTAATGCTTATACTCATCATGCAACTATGTTTGGACTTGGTTGAATTTCATGAGCAAGTGAAAGCTTAAAGATGCTTGATCCTAAGGGTTTGAGTGGCATGTTGGCACATGTCCAGACTTCCACAGAGATGCCCTAAAATGGTGACATGTGCCTGTGAGAGCTAGAGGGAGGCAGCCTGCATGACCCTTACCAGAGCTTTAAAAGAAGTGGTATATAGAAGGAAAAACCCTATTACCCTTTGTTTTTCCTTCACTTCCTTTGCGTACTTTGTTTTTACCTGTTTTATCTGCTATTGGCCAGCTTGTTGAGGTGAAAAGCCATCTGAATAGTAGTTCTGCCTGTGGAAGATCAGTGCTATTATGAGGGCTTCGAGCTTGGGCTATTTCAGCCTTTCCTGTGTGCTGTTTGCTCAGCAGCTGTGTTCAGAGCAATGTGAATCCCTATCCAAAGTTTATGAAGAGAGAGAGGAGGAGTTGCAGAACATATTGATTAGAATCTTAAGGTAATTCATTAATTCTCCCTTCTCCCAGCAGGTTTATGTATTAAAATTTAAAGTCTAAATTATTTCTTTCTTTTTTTTTTTTTTTTTCACTGCTCTATCATCCCATTAGTAATTGGAGCATTATGCAGCGTGGTCAGTAGTTTTCTGTGTTAGCACGCAGTCTGGAAGCAGCATTTGCAATATGTATTAAAAGTTATAATTCAAATAAAAGCTGTATGGGGCCTGCCAGGCAAGTATCTTAATATACGTTTGTGAGAAGCATTAAGGAAATACCGAACCTGGCTGCAGGTTACATTTTGTTGCCTGTAACCTGCTAACATGGTAAGGTTTTGGTTGTGAACTGTACTTTGTGTTTTCTTGGCGTTATGTTAATCATAAGCATCCCTTTTTATGCATTCCTTATTACTAGGATCCTTGCATTCATTTGGAGGTGAGTAAATAAACCCCAGCGTAACGTGTCATCTTCATATAGCTGTTTCTGTTCTCCTACTAGGCACTTCATGAAGTAGAGTTCCTGAATTGTGCTTTAAATAGTGCTGTGCTTCTGAGAAGGCTTGGGGTAGAGCTTTATACTTATGACTAATTAATGCAATTTAAAATGATCATGTACAAGGAGATGTCTTTCACAGCTCATCTGTTTTTATGTGAAAATAAGTGAAAATAACGATCCTTCCTTTTTCTCTGAAGTGTTGGCTGCTTTGGTTTTTCAGATGTAATTATTGCAAGAGAATCGTGTGGACGTGCTTATGTGTTTGTCCTTGCTCAGGAAAGTACAGTTGAACAAGCCCTGTTGGTTTCTGTACATGGGTTTGGGCTTGGTACTCTCTTGTGCCTAGTGTGAAATTAAATGGAGCTTAGAAAAAAGGTTCCCCATGTCCCATATGTGTCTTTAGGTTAGAGCCCTGTAGTCTCATATTCTGTTGTAGGACTGGGAGGAATCATGTTGTGTCTTGGTCTTGTGCCCAGTGCTAGGCCCAGAACACCCTGTTCCTGCTCCTCTTGCCTGGTGTGGTAGGGGGAGCCTAGAACAAAAAGGAAGGGGAATGGGGGAGAGGGTAATCTTATTTAGTAAATTGAAAGTTAATATTTCTGAAGGGAAATCAAAATACTCTCACAGATGTCATGTGGTTAAAAAATGAAAAATGAGAGTAATTTAAAGGTTTAGTAATCCTTTTGGTTCTCATACCCTTTGTGGGTTTATGGCAGCTGAAGTACACAGCAGCAGCTATGAGCAGGCAGTCACAGAATTAACCAGAATGACAAGATGGCATTTAGGGAAGCTTTGAAAAAAAAATATGCTTGAATTGTTTAAAAAAAATATATATATATATTATTCACAGGGTTATCTGTTGTAGGTGACTGTTAGTCTATTTAACTACTAAATCCTTTCCCCTGTTTTGAATGCTTGTTAATAGCTGCAGCACATGGGGTCTGCTCCTGAAGAACATTTTCGGGTTCAGTTTGATCTGAAAGGAGCTGAACTCATGTGCTCTGAGATCATTATATGGTATGAGACAAAATCAAGTAACTGCCAAAAAGAAATGTGTGTCTAATTTCTTTTTTGAAATTGCATGTAAAACATACTTGAACTCAAAAGTCAGTGTGGATACTTCCTTATACAGGTTAAGTTTGTAGTGACCTGCTTTGAGAGAGTAGGCTAAATGGGTTGCATGGGACTTCGCCTTTGGAAGTGAGACCTGATATGTGTCACAGGCTGAAGTGGAAGGACTTCAGCTTCCTCTGAACCATGAAGCTGCTATGGATTTTAATCAAAAGATTGAAAATGCAGTGATCTTACTGTTCATGATGGGGCTATGAAGTGAGTTGAATATGTTTAAAAGCTGTATAATGTCAAATATTGTTGCATTTTCTTATAAAAATGTTCTGAAATGGGCTGTTCATCCTAGTGTAACACAGTCTCTATTTTGTGTCAAAAATCTCTAAAGTTATTTATTTGATGTTTGAAGAAATACTTTTTTTTACCACCATGAAATACCCTATTTTAGTTTTGAAGTCTACACATGTTCTCTCTGCAGTGATGGAAGTGTTCATTGAAGTCCACATTTTGCGGCTTTTCGGTGACTGTAGCTCCCTGCAGATGCAGAGGCTTCAGATGAGGAGGTTCTACCTCCCTCACAGTGCCTACTCAGACTAAAAACATCCTGTTAATAGTAGTAGTATTATTCCAATATTGATCCTTCTGTTCATGACACTGCAGTAACATCTCTGTCCATCTCAGGGTAGATCTAAAGAGACAACCTGGTTTAAATTGATGTTCATACATGGTGATTATGTTTACTTTTCTCAAAAATTGAGAGCCAAAATCTGATTTTCATATTTGTACAGTATGATGTCTAATTCTAAAAATGGTGCTATAGGAAGACCAAGTTGCTAATCAGTGTAATTTTGGAATATGTATGTTTAAAATTTTAAGCAACAGTAATATGAAACAATCCAAAGCTTAGGATAACTGAGCATTTTTTAGTTTTAATTGGCAACACTTAAATTATGGAGTGGGGTATCCCAGGGTAAATATCTATCTAAAATCTTTGTGGTACAAAGTAATCTTTTTTTTTTTTTTTTTTCCCCCCCCCTTTGTTATATCTTAAAAAGAAAAAAAAGTAATTTAGGATTCATGGAGCATCTCATATAGTGTGTGTTAGTAGAAGAGGGAGCTGGGCATTGGGCAGTTCTGTTGATTCCACTTGGAGAGTGTGGTCTGAAACTCTCTACTCATTTTTAAATACTGTGTATATAATTTGAAGACATGCATGTTCTTTTATTTGTAGTCCTTAGTGATACACTTAGGTGGACTGTGTGTTTGGGGAAATGCCTTAAAATAGCCTTTTCTGTTTTTGTATGCTTTAGAAACACTTTAGCTTTTAATGATGTCCTTATTTTTCAAGTACCATTTTAACTTCAGACTCTATATTTAGGGCTGTAAAACAGCTCTTATAAAATATAACCACTTAGTTGATGTCTTTAAGCTGTCATTTTGATGAAGTATTATTGTATCATTCACATTCAGAAGTTTTAGTGGTGTTGTCAAAACAGCTGTGTGTTTGTTTTGTTGTTTCTTTCTGTTTTTTTTTTGGTTTTTTTTTT
>WBNA01000170.1:996148-1024959 GCA_013398345.1 Nothocercus nigrocapillus | reverse complement strand
TTGGAGAGTGTGGTCTGAAACTCTCTACTCATTTTTTTTTTTTTTTTTTTTTTTTTTTTTTTTTTTTTTTTTTTTTTTTAGTGGAAAATGGATGGAAGTCAAGAGTTTTCTTGTTCCCTATGTGCTGGGCACTTTATAGTCAGTGACATGGATTTTTCCCAGCGCTTGGAAGTCTATCTTTAGTTTTATTTTGAAATTGACCACTTTAAAAAATGCTTACATTATGGAAGTTTCACTCTGCTGTGAATTAAATACCTTGGAAGGATTGCAGATTAAGACTTCTACCGTCTTTATACACAGCTATGGTCTAGATGTAAGTTGTCTCTGCAATTGTAATGCTGAAAAGGGAGGTTTTCCTCCTTTCACAGGGCATGCAAGAAAAATCCCGACTAGGTTATAGGGCTTTTACATAAGGGCTCAAGGGTGGATGAGTAGTTGATGAAGTGCCAGTCCTGTGGTGCAATTTGAGACAGGTAAAAGTATCCAACAAAGCCTGATGCCTGTTCCATGTTGCCAGGGAATTTGCGGTGCCATACAGAGTTATTCAGGAAATTGCCTGACTTGTCAAATGACAGACACAGTTACAGATGCGTAAATGCTTAAGACTAAGGACTTTGCTCAGTCTTGTCCTCTGCAGCTACTGTTTCAAGTAGTCATTTATTGAAGCCAAGCAGCTGCAATGAAATACTAAATGAGTGCAGTGCATCCCATGAAAGGGTTGAAGAAGCCATTAGTGTCGCAGGTAGTACCTGACATGAAGTGCTAGTGCAAGCAGGAAGTCTGTGATAGGTCTATTGACATAAAATAGGAACTCAGTGACAACTGATGTTAAATCTGTACAGTGGTACTGAGTTACTGCGAAATGAGTTAGTGTGATAGAAAATTGTTTTCCCATTCAGTGAAAATTTCTGTCAAAAATCTTATACTAAAACAAGTTGACTGTGTTCATCCTTAGTGTTTCAATATTTAATGTATCAAACATTAGTCTTTTTGAATAATTTTTCTACAAGATGTTTACTTTAAGATTATGAATACCTTACTGTGGAAAGGTCTGAAACAGTAGGTCTGAAAGATGGATCTGCTCAGAACAGCTTCTGTGTACAGCACAAACTAGCATCTGATTTTTAAAACAAAACAAAACAAAAAAAACAGATTTTGTTACTTTATATGTGGAAAAAGGTATTAGGTGCAGGTTTGGTCAGTAGGGCTGCCTGTGCTTCTCATGATGGTATGAGCTGTGGATATGCTCTCCACCCAGACTAACCAGCTGGCTTTACTGTCAGGGCAACTGCCGTCAAGCCAAGACTGCCATATGCCCATTTGTCTGTTTTGGTATGGTGTTGTGTTCTTAACTGCTTACTTGTGGAACAGCTTAGTAGGTGACTATAGGAAAACTGCAGAATTTTTAACCTTGAAAATCTTGCAGAGGTCACCCTTCTAGAGATTTTAAATGGTGCTTCAAGGGGAGTTGGTAGCTAATTAGCAAAATAACTGGAATGATTTGAAACAGTCTCTTTGTTTACCTGTGTGGCATTGGCTTTTGTTTATTAAAAGAAATGTCCTTATTACAGGAAATATAGGTGTAAATGTAATGCAGGTTAGAGCTGTCCCTGGGACCTTGGCATTTTTTGCTGGGAGCAATTTTCTATTAGTTCCAAGAGAAGAACGTTTTGACCACTGAAAGAATGCATGGGTTTTTTGTTTGTTTAAGGACATTTATGAGAGTGTCTTAATCTCTGCCAAAAGAAACAGTGTGAAGGTAAGTAATGTCACAGTTCATCAATTTCATTGATACATATTACAAGGGAAAAATATGTTAGATGATGAGTTCAAATGTTGCTAGTTTTCATTTCAGTTAGGAAGATCGTTGTGTGTCATCTGGTGTCTGCAGTGTAAGAATATGTTTTCCTCCAACAGTGGTCTGGTATTGTGAGGATCTCATTCCTGATTTTGGTTTGTAAGGATGAAAGTAATATTTTTTTTCAGCTAGTTTTAGCTGTTGAAGCAATAACCTCTGAAAGTAAAATCTATACCTTGAAGCTACAAATTTGGAAGTGGTATATTCTCATGTCTATTGAACAACCTAAATAGGTCTTTTTAATCAAAAGAAATTATTTAAAATAGGCTTTCTAGGTTTGATGGTGTTGAACCCTGGTTTTGCTAGCACCTAATGTTACTTTTGCTGTTTTATCTACTGACAACTTATTTGCATTATGTTAGTACAGAGGAGTATATGCTAGGTAGAGTGCAACTAGATGGCAATCAACAGCCTCACTGTCTGTTTCTGGGTACTGAGATCTTTTCCATCTCTATGACTTTCGCATAGTTTTATAATTGAAAAGCAAATAAGGGCTTAACTGCCAAAAGAAGTCTATTACCACTTAGAGCAAGTTTAAAAAGAAAAAAAAAATCCTTTGTAAGGTGTGAAAGCAAACATTTTGCTCTACTAGCTTATTTTTCTTTCAAGTAGAAGTACTTGCTCCCTAACAAGTTAATTATAAGTGAAAAATAAGACTTCATCTTCATATTACAGGCTACGTATGAAATATTAGCTTCCAAATGAATAGCCTAACGCTAGCCTGTTTAAATACTGATGGCTGTGAAATGACTATTTTAACCATATTAAATGAAAATGATGCATTTCATTTTCTCGCTTAATGACTTCAGTGATATCCTCCTTCATCTTTATTAAAAGAAGTGATAGAAATTATTGTGCTTAGTTTTCAGAAGGCATTAGTGGCCCTGTCAGTATGTTAAAGCTGCTTTCAATCTCTAAGATGCTGACAGGGTCAACTGCAAGAGTATAAGGATGATCAGTTGGATCAAGGAAAGCAGGTAAGCAGGGGACAAATACAGTGCTGGCACACAGCAGAAATGGGTCCTGAGAGTCTGGGGGTGGAGAGTAAGGATAGCTGAGGATGCTAAATGTAATGTGAAGCTGAACCCTCAGCATGAGTAATACATAGTGTGATAAAGCCTTGGTTTTTCCAAAAGATAGGTAAACACATATATGCAGACAGTGTTACCATTTGACATTGTTATCTGGTATGACATTGACGTTTCAGGTATGCCAGTCTTTCAGCGGAAATGAAAATTTGGTTAAATATTATATTCTTATATCAAGATGCTGTTGTGATTAGAGAGGTCATAGAGTCATTAAGGTTGGAAGGGACCTTTAGAGATCATCTAGTCCAACCTCCCGGCACCCACAGGGTCCCCTAGAGCATGTGACACAGGACTGTGTCCAAGTGGGTTTTGAAGATCTCCAGAGAAGGTCCTCAGACTTTTTTTTTTAATCCAAGAAATATTTGGATGATGTTTCTTTATTCTTTCTTTTCACATATACGCAGACATGTCTCTCTCACGGTAGGTGTTACCTGAACTGGCACGATTTGTGGGTATTCTGGCTTTCGCTTAGCTGCCTGGCTCCAGAGGGCAATTCAAAAGACTTAGTTCTCATCGTGCTTCAGTCCTGTCCTGTCCAGGTTTCTGCCCTGCTGCAGGTTGTAAAGAGGGGGTGTTGGCAAAGTCATGGGCTGCCTACATATGTCTGTCCTGCTTAGTGGGTTAGTTTATCACCCTGATCTTGATAGAAGACAAGCACAAGGAAAGCAAAGCTGAGCTCTGGCTAAAAGAATGAAATAAAATCAGCAAAATCAGTGTGGTAATGCACTGTTTATTTTTTGAGTGTGTGCAAAAAGTCCAAAAAATGACTAATACTGGCTAAAGATAATGTTGTGCATAATATAATTAAATATGAACAAAATGCATTTACTAAAAACATTACTGAGGGATTCATATTTTAAAAGATTACAAATCTAATTAGCCTCTTCCTTTGAATCCTTCTATTTAATGTCCTGTTAACCTAGATACTGATTTTTCTTTATTTACTTGCATATGCAGATTGCTTTGCTATTACTTCATATTTTCACCCAAAAGGCCGTCAATATTCAGTGTGACTAATTTGTATTACTTTTAATTTCTTTGCTTCCATTAATGTGGAGTTAAATTAACACTGACTCCTAGGTAATGACATGTACGAACATGTCTCAAGTATTCATATGCTCTCTCAATAAACTTTTCCTTTTCCTTTAAATCAGCAGATGAGAATAAAATATGTATATCAGTATTAGGAATGCACTGTAGTATGTCTTTGATAAGCTGACTAGACTGTGTGTAAGTTAAGCTTGAATTTTTTTTTTGACATGAGCAATGTTACATATGTAAAAATGTTTCTTCTAGTTAATTTTAAAAAATGAAAACTACAGAAACTTGCATCCCCTTAAATAAAGACCTCCAAGGAAAGTCTTTAAAATAAAAATTGTTGTCCTTCTAGAATGTAAGAGAAAGTTAGGAGGAGGAGAAAACCCTGAATTTATGTAGTAGAGGATAGTGGTTAGCAAACTGACAGTGAGCAAAGCTGCTCTAGATCTGAGTACAGATCACTGCAGTGCTTTGATAGATACTAGGTAATATGTCCACATAATATTACAGTCAAGATGTAGAAGATGAAATTTCTTCTTGAAAACTTGAAAGTAAAAAAGCAGAACACTTTATTTCCAAGACAATTTTAGATAGATTTCTAAGACAACTTCAAGAAATACTACGGACTTGTTGGGGTTTTTTTTTTTTTTTTTTTTTTTCTTTCAGAGGGAAGACAGATAAAGGATTGATTTTCCCCCCCCAAACATGTTTTATTTTGAATTACTTTTTTATTTTCGTTCATTTTGGATATTTTCTTTCTGTTCCACAGACAGAATAGAAAATAAATTAATACACTACGTTTGCAGGTATGTCAAGATCCTTGAAGGCCTATTTCTTCCATAGTATTATTCAGTCTTTCAGGTATATATCTACTGAAGTTGGCAGGTTCTCAATTGTGCTTGACAGAAAATGCTATTTTAAGCACCAGGATCTCACTGCAAAATACAGCTCCAAATCATTCTCCACCGAGAGCATCATTTGTAAGTCAAACTCTTAAAGGTGCAATTTGCACGTAGACTTTTGGATGCCAGAATGTGAGACACTTTTCCATTTTCATATGCTTTTTCCTGCAAGTTCTTCTACAGTTGGTCCTTAGCATACATTATCAAAAGACAAACTCTGAATAGAAATTTAGGTGAGACTGGCATGTGTTGTGCCATTGTTTGGCACATGCTTTATTACTGTGCTAAGATGGAACCAGAAAGTAGTAATTTTCTTTTTGATAAATTCTCTTGATCTAAATAAAGAGACCCCCTTTTGGAGGTATGTGTTGGTAGATGGGGATGTGCTAACTGCAAGAAAAATATCTACCTGTAATAGTAGAAGTTGAGCTTTATTGTGTATCTGAAGTCACAGCATGATTAAAATAGTTTTCTTGGCATGTGGCAAATTAGGCTCGTTTTGACGTCGTCGTTCTGAAGTTTTTGGGCGAATGTGGTTGAAAACTGGTGGAAGGTATAACAGTCTGAAATCCTTCATGGCCATCTATAGAAAAGGCTTCGGTTGAATTTTTCAAGACCCTGGTGTCTCTAGGAGGTCTCAGGCACAGCTATTTTTTAGTGAAAGAAATTGGCCTTGTTCTTTTGGACCTCTTGGCTGGTAGTTAAATGGCCTCCAAGCAGAGTATTAGTGAAGGTGAAATGCTGTTTGTTAACTGTTTAAAAGTGGAACAAAATCACTTAGTGGTTACATTTTCTAAGGGTTTACTAAACATAATAAATTGAATTTGCAAACAAAATTTCCAACTCAGTTTCTTGCCTTGCAAGCTGTAAGTTAGGGATTCATTTTCTGTGTCTCTGAAACTCTTGATATTGTGCATTCTTGTAATGGAATTGAAAGTCTACTTTACTAGACACTTGATCTAATTCACTGTTGCCAGAGTAACGTAAAATTCAGAGTTTGGTATTTGGCAAACAAAGGAGGGATAGACTGTCAAGTATTTTGTGTTTAAGTATAATTATCATGGATCTTTTGAAGGTTTTTACGTTATTTTTGCACCTCTCTGGGTTGTAACTAGTGTCTGTTTGAATGAAAGATGGTAATCAGTTAAACATGTAGGTAGGAGAGCTGTGCCTTCAGATGGTTCTTGATATCAAGTTCCTGCTGTGAGATTATAGTGCTTTCTTGAAATGGTACAGAAAGCATGCAGTTTACTTAGATTTTTATATGAATGTTTTAATGTCATTTCATAATTGCTAATAAAGATCAAGTCAAGTGTTCACTTTCTGACTTTAAACTGTTCTTTTAAGCAATTGTAGTCCTAGAAACTGTTTCAGGCTCCCCAGTTGATATTGGTGCTGCAGTCATGCGAGACTGCAATATGGCAAGGAAGCAGGGTGGTGCTGAAAATGAATTTAGAAAAATAGCATGTGGAATGGGTTTTATTTATGTGTTAGAAGTTTCTGAGGAGTTTTGGATACTTGAATTGGAAAGATTGCAATTGCTGTTGTCCTAAAAGCAGAAGGAAGCCCAAAGGCTTGGTGTGTGCAAGGGTGTGTTGCTGCTTGTTTTGGTTTGTTGTTTTGGGGGGTGAGTTTGCATGTTTTTGTGCTTTTGCTTTGGGGCTTGTTTTTTATGTTTTGTTTTTGCTGGTTTTGTTTTTGTTTTTTATTTCTGCTTTTGTTTTTTCTGGGTGTTGTGGTTCTTACAGGAGCATACCTGAATTCAGTTATAACCAAATATGAAGTAAATGAACAAGCATGGTTTTGCCTTCTTGCAGTATTCCAGCTGATTTTTTTGCCTGACTGTTCCTTGCCAGACCTGTCATTTGAAGTTTCTACTCTAATCACATTAGTTTCCACACCTTCATCTGATATATAGCTATATCTTTGTTTTGCTCTCCTTCATTCATCACTTAAGACATTCCAAGATAATAATTATTTGGTTGTTCAAAAGAGGCAGGATTTTTTTTTTTTTTTAACATTTTAACTGCTGTGGAGAGGGTTCTTTAAGGATTGTTCAATAATTAAAGGAAATAGATGCCAATAAGAATTAAAACATGAACAAAAACCCAGCCCAGTGTACCTTATCAGTTTTAACAAAGTATCTTTTTAAAATGGTGCATTATGACAAAATAGCTAATCTCTTCTCCTAATTTCAGCTTTTTCACAAATGGTGAAACTCCATTATGCATGATGAAGGATAAAATACAGGAGTAATGTAACAGCACATTAGACAAGAGGGCTTCAAATGTATATATTCAGAGGACAGTAGGGACTGCTTGTTCAGTTATTCTTTATAATATACATCTTTGGCTGAGTGATTGTATGCATAATGTACATTTTTGGCTGAGTGGTAGTGCGCTGTACAAGCCTGAAGTTTAAATAACTGAATGTGTTCTCAGTAAAAAGCAGAGAGATTTCCAACCATTTTCAAAGTGTTTTGTAGCTGCATTCAGTTTAGTAATGTGAAATATCAGTTACTCCCTAAGGTATTGTGTAGTTGTAGATCATAAACTTTTAGCTTAAATTAAACATCACAGCTGGCTGCCTTAATTTGATGCATTATAGCACAAATGTTTCAACAGCTTGGCTAAAACGAACCATACTGCAAATTCAAGAGAAGAGCGAAGGTCAATGTACATGGTGCCTAGTGATTTGCATTTTTTCTTATATATTATACATATTCTGTTGCACTTAGTTTAGTCAAATAGAATTTGGCAGGCTAGACCACGTTAGCAAAGGATCCTGAATGGATTTCACTTAAAAAATAATATGGCACAATAACATAATCCAAAAGGGTAAAACTCTTAAATTTTCAGAAGGAAATAAACATCTGAGTATCTTGTGGATAGCCAGATCTTCTGTATTTTCAGATGTATTTACGTATGTATGTATTTCATATAATTTATAATCCTAATTTCTAATCCCCGTCTGTTGCAATTAAACAGTTGTTGCTTGCATTTTAAGGGCTTTGTGGTCAGTATCGTTGCTATGCTAACCATGTTTAGAGGACTTCTTGGTCAAAATAACAAATCTGGATGTCAGGAGACCTGAAATTCAGGCAGAGATTTCAGGCTTTCAGGCTGACTGGCAAAATGGGTCATTCTGCAGCAAAGTGGGAAGCAGCCTTCAGAAAGATTGCACTTCAAAGAGGCTTTTTTGGATAAGCTGGGGACTCAAAGCAGCTGCCACTGTTACGTATCCACTCAGTATAAACGTAGTGTTTAAAAAGTTATATCCATGTAATAGGTAATTTTTATTTGGCCTACCACAAATAAAATGAAGGCCATCTTGGCACACTTGAAACTACAGCACATTTAAAATTAAGTAAGGAAATTCAGTATAATGAATTTTGTTTAATGTATACTCAAAATGTGCATTAAGTGCTAATCTAGCTGTAGCTGCAGTTAATACATATAACTGTATATGAAGTTGAAAAACATGGTCCAGCAGTTTTCACTCAAGCAGTTATTTTTGTAATTTTGAGTAGTTGAAAAAACAAAAACAAAAAATTAATTTGTGTATGCTTTAGAAACTTGATTCGGTTTGTACCTGTGATAATGACCTTGCCCTCAGAGTGACAAGGTTTAAGAGTGTTAGTTTGGAGATTACTGCCAGAAAGCTTTTTGGTTCAGTCAGCTGCTTTCTATTGTATTTCATTAGATGTTTATCTTTTGCACAACAAAAATAGGAGAAAAGGCTTGCACGGACCTTTCCTCAGTCTTCTACCGTGTTTTCAAACATTTATTTGCCTTCACATGCATGCAAGTTAGTCCAGGTTCTTCCTTTACCAAGGCTCAAGGTATGAATTATGCCTTTCTTGTATGGTCTACTCATCTAACTTGTCAGTGTCTGCGCATCCGTGATAACTGTGGTGATCTGCTGCACAAAGCATGTCTTTGTAGCTACCTCATAGCCTTTATTCAGGTAGCAAATACTCTCCTTGGCAGAATACCTTTATGCGTTCAGCTATTATGGAGCCAAGGCTCTATCTGCTGTAACAATTGTCATCTTCCATGGTTCCCTGAATCCAGATACTTCCTTCTCTCACTTGCTTGATAATAGTTATTTTCCTGTAATGTTAAAACTGCCTTTTTTCTTGCCCTTTTTTTTTTTTTTTTTGCCATTTTTCTATTTCTTTGCACTTCGTGTAGGCAAGTATGATTTTTATTTTTCCCCAGATCCATCTTGCCCTATAAGGAAATTTCCAAAGTGCTCAAGTCATGATTAGGTTATGCGTGCTGTATGCTAATGCAATGCAGGAATCTCCCTGATTGTTAAGTAAAACGTGTATTTTTGATAATTCCTGGATTCATACCGTGGTAGCCAAGATCAAATGTGGTTTAAGTTCTGTGTTTAATATATCAGTCTTAACTGGCCTCAATCTTCCTAGATTCAAGATCTGTTTTCATAAAGTGAACTAATGGTCTGAGATGCTGCTACCCTAAAATGCTTTCAATCTGTCTTGCTGCATCACCTTAGTCATGCAAAATTTAATGGAAATTTACTCTGTTAATAGGAAATAAAAGGTGCATTCATTAACTTTGACTTCAGTCTATAAAGAAGTTACCTGTTTGTTATACTGTCTACTAAATATTTATGTAAAGAAAAATAAACTGGAATTTATTATTCATAAAACAACTGTTCCCCAATATTTATGATTTTCATAATATTTTCTAAAATATCCTTTATTTCCCACCAGTTAATTTCTTTTATTCATATTATTTTTAAATGCTTCTACTTCAGTGCTAATGTTTTAGGGTTTTTTATTTGATTTTTCACTGATAGGTTGACAGCAACAATTGTTGTTCACTGCCTTTTGAAAACTTAATTCAGCTGGTGATAGTGTGTTGTGCTGTGAATAGGTAAATGTTTCTGGAAACTGATGCTGTAGAAAATTAAGTATTTAACTCTGTTTTCCTCTTCTATTTGGTTTAAGGGTATGAATTGATCATACAGTCAAATGTGGAGACTAAGTGGTTTGTGTATGTTTTACTTTTATCATAATTATTAATTGAAGTTAGGTTTGTGTGTCCTTAATCTTGAAAACTGCACAAGTGAAATGTCCTCAAGTAAAACCATTATTTAGTGGTCTTAAAGCTGCTATGAATCATTGTATTCTTAAAGCTTTTGAAAAATTGTTTGCTTGTGGGCTTAATAACTGAACATGAGATCTGCAATCTATTAAAAATCATCTGCAGGAGTACTTTAGAAATGTCAATGCAGACACAGGTAATTTGGAAGAAGTGGTGCTAGACATCCTTATTAAGAAGAATAGCTCAATTGTCAGTACTTCATGAGAAACAAATTTTCATTATATAAGTACCTGTCTCTGAACATGAATATTTTCTCTGCTGATCCGAAGGAAATACGATTGAGGACAATATTTGTTGAGTAGTAGAGTAAGGTGATTAGTATAGATTTGTTTTTACACACCAGTATTAAAATAGTTCCATGCCTCATGATATCCAGACAACTAACTTTGTGGCTTTCTGAATGGCATGAATGAGATAGGTCTCAACATGAGGGAAGGTATTAGTGTTTTTAGCACAGGTGGTCAAACACATACTACTTGTGGCAATAGCATGAAGTTGTTCTGCTGTCAAATGTGGAACGACTGAAAAAGAATGGAAATTCAGGCAAATGGCTTGTGCTTGGAAAAATTAGACTATACTAATTGTAAAACCTTTGAGTCAGCAGGTAAAAGAAGTGATAAACTGGATATGTGAACCTGGCAGACTGTAATGACAGAGTGCACTGGGGACGTGGGAACTACTGTTCTTTGCAGGGCAGTAGCACTGTGGGCACTGCTGCTCGGTAGCTGTAGAGAGCAGTGATTCAGAGCTGGAGAAAGAAATGATCTGTGTAAGCAGTCAGCTGAAACATAGGAGCAGACAAGGCAGAGGAGAGCATGCGAACGCTGCAGCTTGTCCTGCAAGGCAGTGGCGTAGGAATCGTTGGTCTAGAACACTGCATTTCTGGTGACTACTCTTTTAAACTGCAAAATGATTGGAAACATAGGCAGAGATATGTCAGAGAGAAGTATAATACAGCAGAACTGCACCTCTTCCTTTTGGCCTTGCGACTTGCATTATGTCTCGTTTAAAAGTTCCCCTGGAAAGAGTATTGAAGCCAGTGTTATTTGGAGCACTTTTCTTTCCTGAGAATTTATTACTACAAGTGTGTATCAAGCTATATTCTAAAATATTAGGTTTTTTCTTAAAGTATGCATGACAGATACTTTATGTTATGCAGGATCTAATTTAATTTAAAGGAGGATTACAAAATGTAGCTCAAAGGAACACCAGAAATAATATTATCATGTCTTGACACCACTTCCACAAAATAGCACAAAAAAGTATTTTTGATGTTTCCTGAAACAAGTGGAAATTTGGGTTGTGAAAACCAATTTAGTGTTTTGAAAGAGCGGTGTGTTGTGTGGGGGTGGTGTTTTTAATTATTTTTTTATTCAAATTCAAATGCTTTCATGAGTTCCTCTCCCATTTCTTCGTCCTCTTCTTCCCAAGTATTTGGCGCTTCAGAAAGTAGTTGCTCACTCCTTTCACTTGTGTGGTAATTTTGATAGGAAGGCAATTATTGCTTCTGTACAGATGCTACAAAATTAGTTTATAATAGAGTTAAACCAAAGCTGAGCATCTCTTCCTAAAAATGTTGAACACGGCATCAATTTCCAAGTGGTTCATCATTTTTGACATAGTGGGCTCTTATGCATAACTGTAGTCAATTTTTCACTGCAGGCTTTATTGGGCGTACAGCTAGGTAACCTGAAGGTTTGACCTTCTTGAGTAACTCTGTGGAACTCCAGAAAAGCTCAGCTACTTTCTTATATGAAGACAAGATGCATTTTTTTCCTAATACCTGCATTTGCTAATTTTCTGGAAATTCTAAAAATCAAAATCATCTCAGTTTTTTTTAGTGTTTGCTACAGTAATGGTTTTAGAATTTCCTGTAAAAGCCAAGTTTGCAGCCAATATTTTCATCATTCAGATGGCATCATTGTGATTTATATGAAGACTGAAAAGGGAGTATTAGCTGCCATTGGGCAGGATCATTTATTTATTTATTTTCTGTGAGACCCTTCTGGTAGTGTAACAGCTATGCAAAAATGTATAGGAACCTGGGGGAGGAGGGGAAAAAAGGTTGCATTTCTCACAGGAAGTTTTTTTTATTAAGCCAAAAATAATGAAAGATGGAGATTGAACTTGTCGCATAGGTTAGACTTAAAGATTGCATGTGCTGTATGTGTTCTGGTAGCTCCTCAAATACAGAGATATGTTCTGCTAGATGCTGTAGAATGTTTCTGGAAAAAATTGGTAAAAGCTAGAATAATTAGTAATAGTACGGTGTACAGCCATGCAGGCAGTTGCAACACCCCAGGGAAATCTAACAAAACTGTAAAATGCCTTTGCTGCTACCTTTTGGGCACATCTTAGAGGCCCTGTGGGTGACTCTTCATGTTTCTGCATTAATAAAACATCTGTTTCTTTATATGTTTTATACATACTTTCTAACTTGTGTTCAGTGGGATGTTTTGGAAATTGGTCCAGAGCGGCTGTACAGCTCCCAGTCAAGTTTTTTTTTGTTTGCATTTTTTTGCAGTTTGCAAAAAGGTTTGCATTATTTGTAGGTTTTGATTTACGTTTACAGAGCAGAGGCTGTTTCCTGAGCTGTGGCTAACTGCCATAATTCAGTTCTCTTCCTGTACATCTTTGCAGGACCATCTGTTGGGAATGAGGTGTATTTCGACACCCTGAAGTAGTCCAAAGGCAGTGTTGACTAGCCAAGCCTTGTTTAGAAATAGTTATGAATTGTAATTGAAGATAACATGAAATAGCATTAAAAAACATGAAATTTTTAGCTAAACAATTTTTTCAACAATAGTGTAACAACAGCCTCATTATAAGCCAGTAAAAGAGGGTTTATTCATCACCTTGAATTTATGGTGTGGTATAAACTGATTAAAGTTTTTGGTTAGGTGTGGGTTTGTCTTGTTTTCTCTTCACTCCTATCTTTCTGAGGTGAAATTAGAATTTATTCCTCTTTTGCCTGAATAGCTTTGTAAGATTGGGTTGGGGTGTCTCTTTAGACGTGTGTAATGTGGTTGTTATGCTTTTATGAGTATATCATGGTTTGGGTGGTTATTTTTTCCTCTTCAAGCAGTTTTATGTGACAGCTGCTTATGCTCATGATGATAAGTCGTTATCTTGGTTCCATTAAAGGAGTAATCTAGGGATCAGTGCAGTGTGTTTTGCTGATGATATATGTCAGTGGGAAATAAAGGTCTAGTTAGCATTTCCTAAAATGGTGAGACATTATATTTTGAAAAGAGAGATAAAAGTAAATATCTGGTTGCAATGCTCTTTAACTGAGTTAAAACTAGCTGGGGCGGGGGGGGGGGAAACTCGTTTGGCCACCTTCAGGTGTTACAGCTTTGTGCTTGTGCAGGAGAGCTATGCCAGAAGGTAATGGTTCCTTTTCACACACAATATAAAAGAGTCTAAATATTTTTTTTGGAGATGCTTGGATTAGCCCGACTCTTATAGAGTAATTAAAGTCTTCTAATGAAACTGTTCTATGTGCTTTACTTCCATCAAATGAAATCAAAACTTTGGTGCTAGAAATATTCAACTCAGTTTCCAGATGTCATTACCTATGTGGGAATTGTAGTAGCACTGTTGTTGTAATGGAGGCAGCGAGAAATTTCCTATATTAGATGTGTGAAAGAAGACAGGAGCGTTATCCTTCTGTTTCAACTGCAAGGTAGCTATGTCAGAGTCAGATATTACTGAAAATATTAATTCTGCTTAATTATAATGAAAACTGACATTTTACTGGTTTTGGTAGGGCAACACAAAACTCTCAAACGTTGCTCATGGATGTTGGTTAGGTGTGTGTGGAGGGGGAAAAAAAGTAAGAGGAATATCATGAGAAAGCATTTTAAAAGATGCCGACATTGTTTTACTGATTTAAAGGTTCGTTTTGCTTTTTATTTCTGGTGTTCTGTATTTCTAGGCTTCAGCTGAGATGAAAGGGTAAGTGGATAGCAGGAGTGGTGAACCTACATTCATAATAAAAAGTATCCACCACAGCAAACTGTGCAGAATTGGTTACTGGTGAAACACGTGGTGATGCTTTTTAACACTGCTAAATCTGTGCATTGCTCATTGATGTTTCTGTGCAAAATATTTACAGGTTTGCCAATTATGCAATAAACTATTTGCATATCATGTTATGCTTGAAGAAACTCACAAATTGGCAGCTGTGAGTTGTTTTTGTTATTGGTAGACCTATTTGCAGTCATACTTGGATCATATGTTTTTGATTTTCCCCCCTATTTTTTTGAGTAACAAATAATCAAAATCTCCTCTGTGCAAAAGTCAGAGGAGCAACTTGGAAATGATGCATGCTTACTGTGTTTTGTAGCTTTAAGACTCTCTAGCACAACTTCTGACTTTTAATTGGTAAAATGTTGCCACTCAGGCTCTACTGTTCATGCACTTAGCATTAGGCACAGGGTTTTGTTTATCTAAGTGAGACTAGTGGTGCTGTAGCTGAGATCCTCTCAAGACATATGAGGTGTGATACAGGTAATTCTCTATTAAACCAGCTAGTAGGTGTTTTATGATGTTTTCTTGGACACTTGGATACTGCAATAACACAAATTAGGGCTAATAACAGTGCTAACACAAAGTTCAAAATGGTGCTTGGGGATCTAATTTCTGTGAGAATAACAATATGGGAGGATGTATTTGCCTTATGGAGGTTTTTATGACTATATTACTGCCCGTTTCTCATTCTTCTCCCATCTTTACTAGCTTTTACAAGCAAGCATATACCAGTAATCATTCCTTGCTCTGGCCCTGCATTATTCCTCGTTGTTTTTTTAGATTGCTGTTGTTTATGGCCGTTACAGAGTGTAACACTGCATGCAGTGACACATCTGGGCTATATGTGGATGTGGTGTGCGGTGTGTGTGCGCGCTGTGAAGGTGTAGTAACTAGAGTGAATTTCTCTATACCTTGCCATGTGGATGTGTGGATATGTCGTAGAGCACCATTGATATTTTGAGTAACAGAATGATTCCTTGTTATATAGTTTTTTTTTTTTTGAAAGACAGAATGGTTGCTAATCATGGATTTATAGCCAAAGCAAAAATAGGTAGAATGAATGATCTGTTTTTTAAATCAGTATCTATTTATACATGTGTGCCCCTGGCAGCTAAGATCTAGTCACCCTTTGTTGCTCAGCTGTGACAATATGTAGCAGAACTACAGTGAGACTATTGACATATCTTGGGTTTTGCTTGGCTGATGGGTTAGTGCTCCTGTGGAGGATTGCAATAAGATTCTGCAGTAGTAATCTCTAATTTGGATGCAGATTTTTAGCTTCTGAGCTTAGTTGTTCTCTGCAAACTTAGTACTTATTGCAAGGTTTGAGTGTACTTTCTGTAGCCATGTTGGTGGCTTGTGCTGGAAAGACACCTGTTTTTTGTTGAGCTCCATAAACCCTTTCCAGGTGTGAGATGACTCAGCTGTACCTGAGCTCTGAGTCTTCTGAGGAAAAGCTTTTCTCCCCAAGATCTCTGTGACAAACATAAGCTGTTACGCTGGAATGAGGGTGAAGGAAACAAATGAGAAATCAGTACATCTGACTGCAACACTGATGTTGGCAATTACAGGCTGTTTCAGTGATTTGTCTTCATAAAGCAGTGCTATAATCTGTACAGTCTACAGGAGCGATGGAGTTGTTTGAGTGTAGGAGTTTTGGATGCAAGAACTTGTTAGACAAAAAAACAAAAGGTAAAATAAGTAATATAATATGTTATTAAAGTAAACAAAACAGAATGCTTAGTGAGGAAAGCTACAGCCATACTGGTTAATGCCCTTCTGAGTCATCCAGGGCAGCTGGAGCTGTGAGATTTCTCTCTGTTAGATTAAGAGCATGCACAGTGATTTGAGTTGGATTTATAAATTGGAATTTGCGGTTAAGCAAAAGAGCACAAGCAGCACGAATGCTGCAGCTGATGGGAGACTGGATGACAGGGTGATCACCAAAAAACCCTTCAACAAAACTTTTAGTATATATAAAACTCAACATTTATTGTTATTATTATGAAATATTTATAAGTCTGTAGAGACATATTGGCTGTTTTTTGGGAGGAGTATTTTCAATGAACACATAAATGGTATATTCAGTGTTTATTTTAGATCAATAAGGAAGGTGGCATATTGACCTTATTTGAATGTTTTCTGTGTGTGTGCATATGTGCAGGTAATCTATTCAAAGTATGTTTTGGAGCAACTTTTCATTGCAAGAGGGCTGTTTGCAGAATGCTGACAGATGAATATGTCGTGGAGAGGTGTTTCTCATGGTATTTTATGCTATTGTGTTGTAGCATGCAGCATAATAAAAACCCAAGCTACAGCTATAAAAATGTACCTCTTCAAGTCCACAAGGTATTTCTGGTATGTCTAAGTATTCAAGTAATTTGACAACTTTTCGTGCATCTGCTTTTTTCAGGATTGCTGCAAAGCATTGTGTGTTTTAGCATCTTGTCTTTAATACTATGTGATATGAGAGAGTGGTAGCTTCTTGGTGGATGGATAGCTTCTGTGTGCCCGCTTCCAGCATCTGAGTAGGAGAGTTTATAGAAGTTGGCATTGCCCTTACTCCTGTGTGTGGTACCTGTAGGCCTTTTATGTACAAGATGCCCCTTGGGTACAAAATTTCTGATATGTTTGCAGTTGCATTAACTGCCCTGTAGCCATGTGCAGGGGTTGCGGGGCCCATGCTTAGGATCAGGTAGCATCTTCAGATGTAAATTTATTCTGGTTACTACTCTGGCACTTGGTTGGAAGGCAAAGAATATTGATGTTTCTTCTTTCTTTTCCGTGGTGTTCTTTTTCCTCCTTTGTATTTTTTCTTATTTGCCCAATAACGATTTTACCTGCTTGCAGTCAGCTGATGCCTACTATTTTCCTGTAACTACCACCCTCAGTAATACATTGCAAACATAATAGTAGTAATAAGTATATAACTAATGGCACTCGGGTACTGTAGGTAGTTGGAGATGTAAACTGCGTGTGAACTTATTCCCTTGCTACGGAAGAGCTTCACTGATTGTGGACTGATGCTTTCTGGTAGGACTGTTCAAGTAGTTCAGATAGCAATCTCGGTAATTTAAGCAACAGGGAACAATGGCACAAGGCATGTTCCACACAGTCATGTAAGTGCTCAATCTCTCATGAGTTTAAGACAAGGGTTGGGATGATTGTTGCAGGCCATGTTGCTCTAAGTGATTTAAAAATCACCTACAGCTCTTTTTACCTTTTGGCTGATTAGAGTGAACGCAGTAACTGAGAATTTTTCATGCTCTTATTCCTGTCACCATAAGTGCATTGTTAATGCTATTTAATAAGAATTAACAACATGTAGAAGTGTTGAAAATAAATAATGTTAGCTGAGATTCTATTTTAAAAAGTCACCTACAAGCAGTTTGACTCATCTTAAAAATTAAAATTAATTTCAAAAACACATGCTGTAATCTCTCTTCAGGCTTTAGAGGAGGTCCTGTGAAAGCCCACTAATTTGTTCAGGGGCCAGAGTGCATGATATACCAGGAGGCCAAGGGAATTTGTCCTGAGGAGGATTAGGAAGGAGTTGCCTATAGTCCCGTACTCCAACTTGCTGTCTTGTGGAGAGAATGAAGGCATCTGAAAGGAGGAGATGGATGCTGTGATGTTGTGGAATGGCAGAAGAATCTCAGGGAAGTCCATCTCAGAACTTGACTTTCTTTAAAAAGTAACTTTTTAATGCTAAGCAACTGTCTTTGGGAAAGATGCTGTGATGGCAATTGGACGGCAATAAGAGTGTACCAGCTCCTTTCTTTGTTGTTAATATTAAAGCATGCCCCTTGGCTTGCCAAGATCTCTTATTTGGCTGGTTTGCTCTAACTGAGAAAAATGGACAGGGCTTTTGGTTCCAACAGACCTTTTTCAGTATTTACAGTATTTTTGTATACAAGAAAGTTCACTGGATGTTAATATTGTACATGTTTTGTGTAGAGGAGGATTAATATGTATTTATTGTGTGAGGTTCTGCTACAGTAACACTAGAGTTTTGCATTTAACTTTAGTACATAATAATTTATAAATGTAAACTTGGTAATGCAGTGCAAAAAAAAAAAAATTCTCTCCAGCATTTTATCAGTTTTGTCTGTTGATACAGCTTGTGCAGCATGAAGTTATTTTTAAAATACCGATTTGTCATTTTAAGAGGAGCTTTTATATCATAAAGAACTGCTTACAAGGTTTTGGGGGAATCTAATACATTTTACCAAATTTTTTTCTTAAACTTGACTTGTGGAATAAATATTTTGTTCTAGCAGCAAGATCTCTTTTATCTCTGTAGGAATGAAGCAGTGTAAGTTAGTGAAATGTATGGCATGAAGATCAAGTTGAATGACTTCTAAGTGCAAGTAACCTCTACCAGCAAGATGCTGGTTTGTAGACAACTTAGTTTTTTCCGTGGAGTAGTAAGGCAAGCTCTATCTTTGCCATTTTAAGCATTTTGCATACTTTAGCTGCATCACTGGAAATAAGGTAGCATATGGTGGATTCTTGTTATCTTAAATACTTTTGAAATGAATTAAGTCACATTCTGAAGGTTGTTTCACATCAGCAAAACTGAATGTGTTCTTTCTGTCTTGTAAAAGAAAGTCTTTAACTCCCACTGCTGATAATTAACACAATTACACTCATATCACTGTTAAAAATGGATCTTTCTACCTAGGTGTAATTAAATCAATTACTTGCAGAGTTTTTGTTGTTGTTGTTCGTTTGTTTTTGATTAAGGATGCAAATATTAAATTTGATCAAATAGAACTTAATACTGTTTTTGGTCTAAACACTATATTACCTACGTGAATATTTGGTCTTTGTGAATGCCTGGGTATGTAACTAGAAAATTTGTCTTTTTTTAAGCAGTAAAAAGCTCAAGTATTTTGTAAAGTAAATACTGAGCAAGTGAGCAATACCTAAACAAAATAAGTTAAAATGTGGTGGGCAATGTGCTATTTATATTCAACCTTGATAACACTTTTCTGTTGGAAATAGGGAAGTTAGCTTTTGCTTTGAAGGAAGTTTTATCTAATGGGTTATGTCAGTAAGGTTGAGAGCAAGATGTCGTATTTCAGTGAAGTGACCAGTCAGTGGAGTGTTTGCTTTTTTCTTTGCTCTTGGAAACTGGGCTGTTTTGGTGTTTTCTCTCTGCTGTTTTTGGAGAAAATTATTTTAGAGTCATCATTCATTTCAACTATTGAAACACACACTTTATTTTTAAAAATTTATAGAACGAATATTTATGAATGAAGCTGAAAAAACTGAAAGAGCTGAAAATAATGAGGTTTCTGTATTTTTTTTTTTTTGATGAGAATTCTGATTCATTCAGTTGGAGATTCAATTAACCTGAAACACAATTTGCAGAGATTCTGTTTTACTGTAATACACAGCTCTCAGTAACATGGAGGCATACTTTAATAGAACTGTAGCATTTGAGTCTGAGATGAGTTAAATATTTCATGTGGGCCCAACTGAAAAATATGAGTGAATTGGTAGACAGGAATGCTTAAGTGCAGTGAGGATATTTTTTTGTGTTCTTGTTCTCTGTCCTTGGACTTTTCCTGTTTGCATTTTTGCACTTTACCCTGTATTGTCATGGTGGTGTTCTCATGTACTTTTATATATATGCATGTGTATGTATATATCACATGCACTTTTATAGATACACAGGCTGAGATTGAAGATGAATATTTCTAAAGAATAATAAGTTTTAATACTTTTAATGATCCTCCAAATGCTTTCTATGAAGCCAAAGTGTGTCAAAATGACCAGATTTCCATGTGTGTCCGTGCAGCTGTCCCTGGCCTCTGTACTTAGATGCGTGTAGCTGTGAAGCACAGTGAGGAAAACAAGTCACTCACCTACTTTATGTTGCTTTGTTTTACAGGAAAAAGCCCAGTGTTTACAGAAAGCTCTCGCTTCCCAAGCAGATAAATCTACTCAGACAGAACTTGTAGGCCACGATGTAAGTAACTCTGTTGGGCAGTTTCGTTTTAATCACCTTTATGGTTTTCAGACTTATATCAACCTATTTGGTTCTGTGGCTCTTGCTTCCCTGCATTGATTTAAAAGAATTTACTTGGAATACCATTCATCCTATGCCCTTAAATGTTTCTCAGATGTCTTCTGCAACATGAGAATATTATTACAGCTACCTGCCAGCATGATAATGCCCCATTGATTTCATGTTTTACCAAAAGCTCTCAGTATACTGAGAATTAGCAGATTCATAGAATCACAGAATGCTTAAGGTTGGAAGGGACCTCTAGAGATCATCCAGTCCAACCCCCCTGCACACGCAGGGTGACCTAGAGCATGTGGCACAGGACAGTGTCCAAGTGGGTTTGGAAGATCTCCAGAGAAGGAGACTCCACAGCCTCTCTGGGCAACCTGTTCCAGTGCTCTGTCACCCTCACTGTCACGAAATTTTTCCTTCAGTTCCTGTGGAAATTTTGGTGCTTCAGTGGAATTGAGCACTGGTGCTTCTGTGGAATTTCTGGTGCTGTGGCCATTTCCTCTAGTCCTATCAGTGGCCACCACTGAGAAGAGGCCAGCACCCTCCTCCTCCCTGCCTCCCTTGAGGGACTTAAATAAACTGATGAGGTCTCCTCTCAGCCTTCTCTTCTCCAGGCTGAACAGGCCCAGCTCTATTTGTTGCATATTGACCAAATAATATTTGAATTCTGGAAAATAATGGAAGAACTCACAAATTGGTCAAGTTATTCTAAAACTTGAGCAGCATCAAGCAGAATTTCTGCTAGAAGGTGAGTTGACTGTTTGCGTCTTCATGCAAGAATATACCTAAGGAAATTACTATTTCCTAAGAGTGTTCCTTCTATGAAAAATGTGTTTGTATATATGTAGTAATTGACCTGAGTACGTGATGCTTCTTTGAAGGATCCTTGATTAAGAACACCACAATGATGAATATTACCACGGTTTTTCTATTTTCTGTGACTTGAGCAGAATCAAACAATACTAGTTACAAAGACTGGTTTCCAAAATAAAAAAGAATGGTAAATAATTGATGCTAAAAGTTTCACATTCTTAAGCAGACAAGTTCTTGAAGTCAGTTAAACTTGATTTCCTAGTGCAATATCTCAACAAAAGTAAATGTGGAGTGGTTTTATATGAACAACACATCCACTTGTATTGATTCACCTGGTACAGAATGCCTGTGAATATTGTTAGGAGTATGTTATGAAGAAAGATGAACAGGACTGCAGAAATAATACGTATTTACTGTGATCTTCATTAAGGAACTCAAATCATGCTAGAATGAGGAAATGTGCAAATAAGGAGTGTGTTAATGTTTTACATATGGTTCATACATATGGTTATACCTTTTTTATTAGATTTTGCTACTTGTCTCCAAAGAATGGGTATTACAGGTAGTAATGGCTTCAGTTGTGTTTCTGCTGAAGAGAAGTGACAATTTTTTGCTTTCTTTGCTTTTATATTAGACTTTGAAGTGCAAATTATGATAATTTGTAAGTGGTAGTTGTCTGGTAAGTGATGTTTATAAATTTATGTAGAATTTGTTTAGATGAATATTAGCATAAATACAAGAATATTGTGCTAATGTGAAATTAGATGAAATAGTCAAATATAAAACAGGACATCTGTTTTATTATTCTTTATTACAACTTTAAGAGCTATCTGTGAGCAGGTAAGTGCCTATGAGTACTGCACATGATTTCACCCGTGTCATACAAAGAGAATACACTTCAGAAGGAAGAATTACCGAAATCTTGAATGAGTGTTTCTCAACATTTTGTTCTATATAGTTTCTGATTTCTGCTTCAGTGTATTAGCTTAATAGTTCCATTAAAAATCCTGTAACTTATTCAAAAGTTCTCTGAGACATTTTTGAGCAGTCTTGTTTTTTATTTCAATGACAAAATGATTTCATGAAAAAGCAATTGAAAAAAATGGCATCTTTCTGGTATATTGTGATGCTTAATCAAGCTATTTCATTTTCCTTTTGCTGTTTGCAATCTATTTCACTGCCTTTGACCCTTTTTCCAATGCACCTTACCTTTAAATTAATGTGAATATTTCATTTTGCCAAATGTAATCTAGAATGTGAAGAAGTAAACACAAAGGGCTAAAAGATATACAATAGTTTGTGATGCAGTTTTGTTTGAGTATTCTAAGGCAGGAAGGAAGGGATGACAGTGTCTGCGATAGTGAGACAGGCTAGTCTGTAAAAGAAACCAGTGCTCGCTCCTTGACTTTTGGATTTTCCAGTAATTGAGTTACTGCTTTTCAGCTTTGGAGTTGTGTCATTAGGAATAAGTGGAAGTTCTTGCTTTGGTTTAAACAAGAATTGAAACATTTCATGCATAAAGTGTAGAGCAGTGAAAAAAAGCTAGAGGCTAGTCTGTCTTTGGGAAGGAATGGGAGGAAAGTGAAGAAATGTTTTGAGGTTTTAGAAGGGAGAAACATTTATTTCTGTGGATTTGCTCCGAAAAATTTTAGACAATGTTGGCTCTGTGTGTTGTACGAGTTGGAGTCTATCAAACTGATGGGCAAGGTATGGGATCTTGGCATCTCCTGCGATACCTATAAGCTGCTAATTAATGCTTTTGACATATTTCCTTGTTTTCTGCTATCCATAACTCTGAGATTTTTGCAGATGAAAATGCTTTAGAATACTATATTACCAAGCAAATGGAAGCCAGATTTGGTCAAAACTGTTTGTGAAATGAAAATGCAAATCTCTTCTGAGTGGAGTCTCTACTGTGAGAATCATTTAAAACATGAAGTCGTGCACAAAAGCATGTGCATAAGAGGCTGAGGGGACAGACTGCTAAGTAATAAACAATTAGTGGATCTTAAATAATCAATACCAACTTAACTTCCTTTGCCTTTCTCTGTCTGCACAGACTATTGAGAGATCAAGCAGTAATTTTTCTTTCAGTCAAGTCACTAGAACATGATGCAAGATGAATAGATGTAGACATCAAGCTTTGTGGATGATTACAAAATCATGTAAGTGCTGTACTAGAGTACAGCCCTAATAATGGCCAAGAATTAAATAAGGAGTCGTAAGTGCCATGCAGGCATCACGCACACAAACTCTGCAGCTTGAAACACTAAGAGGAAGTTTTCATTAAAATGTTTTTTGAAAGTAGAGTCAAAGAATCACAGCACAGTTTTCAACTTCTGTTAACGAAAGGCCTCAGACTGTATGCTGCTTTATCAATTGATTACTGGGTGGAAGGATTTTTATTTTTTTTTTCTACCTGGATTGTGTTGGGCTGTGTTGCCTGTTTTAGGAAGTCAGGGGAAGAGAGTAACCAAGTTCTTGAACTTTACCCTTTTCATGTCAATAGCTGCCTGTTCTCTATATCATATAGTTTGTTGCAACAGGAAAGGAATTGTCTGCTGGAATTGAAAATACATTCTGTGTCTGCTTGGTCTGTTGTTTTTGCCTAGCAAACTTATGTATGTGCACTACTGTATCACACTGCCTTGCTTTTCTCCTTTTACATCTTACTTTCGCTCTGAGATCATTTATACAATGGTATAATGCAAAATTATGCCTGCTGTATCTCTCTAACATAATGTTTCAAACAATAAGTACCTTTAGAAATGAAATCACCCATCTCAAATCTTTTTCTTGTACTGCTGTATACCTATTTGAATCTTGATATCTATTTTTTTTTTGATGTGCTTATTGATGACTTCCTCAAGCAATCACTTTTTCTTCTTAATGTCTGATTCCTTTATTTTTAGTATTAGATACTGCTTAAAAGCTTCCTGTGTTATTTCTGGATTGTTCTACTTGTGCAAGTTCTTTAAAACCTTCCATGCATACATAGTGAGAGATTACGCTGAGATCTCTTTTTTTCGTAGTTGTATCATGCCAACTCTTGCCAGACATGTAGCCTAACCATCAAATAGTAGTCAGTAAGCTATTAACATTAGTGAACTTGAGTGTTTGCTTGTGCCAGAAGTTTGACATCGGTGGTAAAATACAGGGAGATATTAAAGTTGTCATATAATTCAGCCAAACTCACAAAGCAATTGGATGCTAGGACAAGAAATTTGCCCTTACAGAGTGGAGGAAACCAGCCTTGTAGTCCCTAGGAGTGAAGAGCAGTAAAGACCATGTTCTGTAGCGGTGCTTGATTAGTGTCTGCTTTGCTTTGTGGGAAGTAAATGAATTTCTGTCTGCTTGTGTAAATAAAGATGCAGTTTAAATATATGTAGCAATGCTTGGGTTGATGGTATTATCCCTCAGCTTCTTGGTAGATTAGGAATTAATATTATGTTGCTGAAAATTTTATTTTCCTGTAATATGCCGTATAATAAATGTGCAGGGTGTGGGTTTTTTTTTTTTTTTTTTTTTTTTTTTTTTTTAGGTGTTCTGCCTGTCCTGACTTACTCTACATTTCTGTGATATGTTTCTTCTCCCTTCATAGCCCTTGCGATCTTGCTTTTAAGGTGCAAGAAAATCATAAATGAAGGGGTTTGGTTACTGTAAGTTTGATCAATATTTCTCTAAAGCTTTTGCCTATATTTCTTGTGGCTAGGAAGAAGAGAAGTGTGTTTAGATATTGCTACTTACTCATCCTATAAATCTTTTCCCCACTTCATCATTGTTTTCTCCTTGCAGTTCTCCCTGAGTTACAGATAGCTTTTCACTTAAACAGCTTTGTCAATTTAGTTATTTTAATGTTCTTTTTTTCTTTAGTTTTCTTTCATCAAGTGAGCATGACTTAACAAAATGTTATTGCAGTGTTGTATTTAGCTGTACAGTTTCTGCCACATAGAGCTGGATCAATATGAGGCTCTCTGTAACGTCTCTAAGTACTGAACCAACAGTTATCCCTAGAATTAAAGCGTGCTTGTACTATGTCAACTTGGACATCTCAATCTGTGACGCTCGGGCTAGAAGTAAGCAGGGCATGGGCATCCGGACCTCTCATTCTTTATTTTGTTGAAAATAAACACCCATTTTGGTCCCACATAATACATGCTGTTTATGTATTATGCTGAATACTAGCTTTGTCCTACATAGCAAGCAAGAAAATGGTTTGGGAAAGGTTTAGCAGCACTGAAGACGCTTAAATTTTGTTCCCTTTTGAATAATAGTTTATTCAAAGGGTAAAAATTGTCAAGGAAATGTTAATTCCAGCTTCTAATAAGTTATCCCAAATAAATGAGTTGAGAGCTCAAGAAGATAAGTGAGTCCTGAATGGAAATTTGCAAGCATAGCAGTGTTTGGACATTTTTTTTTTTTTTTTTTTTTTTTTTTGTTTTTTGTTTTTTTTTTTAAACTTGAGCTTCGAAAAAGATCAGCTAGCAAACTGTGGAAATAAAGTAACCATAGTGTTATGAAACAACGTAGCTTTATATGTGCATTAATTTGGAGTTTGCATGTTAGTGTGTTTAAAATGAGGTGCATTTTATAGAAGAATTAGCTGCGATGGAAATCTTTTTGTGGACAGGTTTTTGTGGTGTGCATACTGCATGTAGATTCTCTCCATTAGCATAAACGAACTTATCCTGATGATCTTCCTGTACAAACATGACATCTTGTTGTATGTCTGTGTTTTCTAACCAGAAGTGTGCAATGCACAAGCTCCTGAAGAGTCATATTTCTGTTTTAATATGTATTGTCACTTAATTCCTTGTTGTATTGATCAGTGGTTTGAAAGCAGCTTCCCCCCTCCCCCCCCCATGCTGTCTGCATGGAATGCTTAGAGCAGAAATGAAATACTTTCTTCTAACGTACTTTATGTTACCATCAAAGCATGCATCTTTAAGATTTCATTTCTTTTTTCTTTTCTTTTTTCCTTTTTTGTTTTCTGTTGTCTTTTGAAGGCCCTGCGGAATTCACCATGTTCTGACGGCTTAGTTTACAAGCCTATCAGCATCTCATTGGTTCCATCATTATTAAATTAAAAACATCATCTGGACACTCTGCACTTACGGATGTAATTAAGTATTGCTGAATATCAAATGAGTCACAAGTTACCATTACTGATGAAATTCTACTACTTCATAGGCTTTGCATTGTCAAAAATGAAACATCAGTTATTTTGCAGTATCATCTTCATTGTTCAATCCACCTATTAATTATTAGCAAGCTCTCATGAAGTTATATGAAATTGTTCATGTCATTGGGTCTGCTGAAATCATGCATTGGCAATTCACAACAAATAAGATCATACGGCAGTGACCGCTGTCCCTGTAGATTGCAAGATATGTCTTCAAGGTCTCTCGATAGCAGGAAATAGTTTACAAACCTTTAACTTCTGTCTTCCAGTGAAAATAGCTTTGAACTATTTGTGAATACAGAGTCAATGCCTTTTAATACCATGCTGTATTACAGAATATTCATATTTATTATGTTCGTAAAGATCTGTAATTTTTATGCCGGATTTGAGACATGTTCATTATCTGCAGGGGAGTTTAATAAACATTAGCAGGGTCAGAGTTTGTTCAGCTCCATCTGAGGAAATGGAATATCTAATCTTGCAATGTACACTGTGATTTTTGAATGCATTAGAATCATAGCTGTATTGTATTTTTATTTTTTCCACGAGTATTTCTTTTTTTTTTTTAAGGGGCTTTGCTATGTTAACACAAAATGTGGGTGAGCCAACTAAAGGCAGCATTTGCTGGATGTGGTGCTGCTACTGGTGTGGCCTTGGTCAGTAAAGAAGGAAGGAGTGGGGGAGATGAAAACAAAGCATTTTCCTTAAACTATATGGCTTTATTAAGCAATAACTTGTAAATAACATGAAGGTTCACCAAAAACCCTATCACCATTGTTAGTTGATTTGATGCTCCCTAATGCTGGATTGTTTTGAGCAAGTACTTGACACCCACTTTTACCAGGTAAGGTAAGAAGATGCTTTATATATAAGGATAGTGAAATCAATCAGCTAAATATTTGTGCAACTCTGTGTGACGTGAAGGAACTTGGCTTCAAAGATACTTGCAAGATGATGGCTGATTTCTATACTATGAATGTCTCCTTATGTACCTCTCATTTTTGTTCTCATTTCTTCTAGGCATCTTTAGAGTCCTCTATTGTCCTTTGAGTCAGGCTTGCTGAAACTTCTGTGTGTGTATTGTTGCAAAGCTCTTATTACACTAATTGAGGCATCTTGAAAAAAACGAGTAACAAATACATATTGTACAGAAACAACTGAAAGGACCGTGTGTGTATTATCCCTTCTGAACATCATCTTCCTCTGTGAACTTCATCTGTTGCTGTTGTTTTTCTTCCTTGGTACTTGGGATTCCTTCCTGTAGCTACTGGCAACCTGTTGCTCTCCGTTGTGCTTTCTTTTTTCTTCATCATCCTTATTACGCTAGTATTTTCAGTCTGTGTAGAGTACTGTTACCTGGAAGAGGTGTTCTTCATTGTGCTTCTTAGGCAAAGAGATTATTCCTCCAAGGAGGAATGCTGTGAATGAGGTGAGAAATGTAGGTTTGACTTTTAGGATCAATGTCCATGGATTGTTACAATCTGTACAGTATCAGACAATTTGTAAGAGACCTTCAGTTTTAGGATGCACTGAAAACACTTTGTGGAGCTGCTAGGAAAATCTGTCAGGATCCCTAAATTAGCACCCAACATCTCTCAGCCAAATTATTTATATTTAATTTTTAAAACATTATATTTAAATGTAAATTTAATAACATCTACTTTATAATCATGTAGTTAGCACAGTATATAGTAAATATATATGATCTATATTACACCAGAAATAGCAACAGAAAATATCATTTCTATCTCTGGTCCGTTTCTAGGGTTTTCTCAAAGAAAATGTAGCAAGTACTGCATCTAGGCTCTGTGCCCTGCATTCATTTCAATGCAGTGCTGTTTTAGTATTCACTTATTCCTTTGTAGCAATGGAAGTTTCTACTTCTTACTAGTCAACGGAATATTAATGTCAATGATAAAACAGAAAGAAATAGAATGGAGAAGGTTAACAAATGAGTTTTGGTTAGTAGTAATACATTATTTCTCTAGTACCCCAAACCAGTAAATTGAAAAGAGAAACTACATGGATGCCAGCAATAAAACAACTAAGTTGTTTCTGGGTACTAACAAATGTACCTCAAAAGCCCTGTACACAAGTGGGGAGGAAGGCACAGTTCATGCAACATTAAATGGTGTCAGATTTGAAGCAGTGTATGAGTGGAATGCACTGTTGCAACTTTAAATTCTGTACCAGCTCTGTAACTTGAGGATATTTGCATTCCTCTAAAAACATTCAGGGAAACATTTAGTGGTGCTGGTAATATTAACAGTCACAATGACATTAAGTGATAGCTTTGTATTTGATACTACAGTTGAAAGACTTGATTTATGTTGTGTAATGGTGCGTACTTACTGTCTAATATCACACATACTATCTCATATTTGGAGGAAGGTGGGAAAGCCATCACTGACAAAAGTAATGTTTTTAACTGAGAACAGGAGCAGTGCATGGCTGCATGAGAAGAGTAGATGTTGATCTCCGAGTGTTAGGAGGATCTCCATACCTTAATGTGTGCAGCAGCTTTTAATGCACATGGTAGTGACTTTAGCTTCCCAATATAAAAGCATTAAAGATAATCGTGTGTGCAGATGTATAAACATTTGTGCTTCTCTGGGTGTTCCTTGTTGCACTGTTTAGTAACCACAGAGAAAAGACCGATGTAGGCAATGTAGACAGAGGCTCTTTGGTTGCGTAATGAAGAAGTGATCACTATAAATGGCAGCTTTCCATTTTTT
>WBNA01000170.1:965668-994977 GCA_013398345.1 Nothocercus nigrocapillus | reverse complement strand
TAGTACTGTGTTTTCATAGTTCAATGAAACTTCAGTAGGCCTTGTCGCTGCTCTGGCTAAACACACAAAATGCTTTTTGAGTATGTGTTATGCCATGCATTAGTGGAACATCCCATGACAATAAGTCAGAGAGCTGGGGGGAGTATTGGCATGGTATGTTCCACTTTCTTGACATTAGTTTGCTTTAATTCAGATCTCATAAAGCTTGTTGTAATTACACATTACATATTAAAGTCTAGGTGAGGTGTGTACCTTTGAGGGATGTATAGGAGGCTGTAACGTTTAGAGAATATTGGGCTGTTCTTTCTGCTCTTCTCTTTCCCACTTTATTTCTGTCTTGTATTGTTCCTACCATTGCTTCTTTTAGCCCTTTAAGTTGTAAGTAATGAATGTAATGCTCTGCTTGATTCTTGATAAATTTGATTTATGATTAGTACCAGTATTCCTGCATGTATATAAAAGACATATTCAGAGACCTGAGGCCATGTGCTTGTAAAATGCCCAGCATGTTTGTGAATTAATTTGACTAGATTATTGCAGAATCAAATGAAAATGGTATTCAATAGACCTAGGAAGGCATAGCCATTAAAGATTTTGCACAGCAGGAAATAAAACCTATTTCCTGCAGACTTTTTAAAGGCCAATATTGAAGGTAAAGAAAGCACCAAAATATTCTGTTACCTAGAGAATTCTTGTCTGGGGATACATTCTGCTTCAGATTTTTTTCTTTAGCCTTTAGACTTCTACAGAAGTATTTACAGATACAGCTCAATATCTGTAGCCCAAGGGAATTCTGTTTTGACTGAAAAACGAGAAAGTGTGGATGCATTGATCCAACGTCTATGCTCAGTCGATGAGATTCCAGTATGTTATATTGAATGATCTGGAGGCGTTATGGTGAGTCATTGGAATGCAAAGCCTCTTCTGCCTGTCATCTTTGTACCCGTGTTTTATTTTCCTCTTGCCAGTTTTATTTTTAAATTTTGCTCTTGACAATTTTATTTTTAAATGAATTGGCTTAAAAGCTTTGACTAAACTTACTAAATATAACCACAAATGGTAAAACATGTTATGTTGTACCCTGTAATTGCACAGATTTGTTTCACAGTCCTTGTGTCTAAGAGATGGTGCTTCAGATAACTAGTGGGGAAGCCTCTCACATGAAAACCATTTTTTTTTTTTGCCTACCTTAAGGACTAAAGTCTATCTCTAGTTTTACAAGTTAACAAATTATTTCTGGAAAATGTGTTCTCTACAGTTGCAGAAAAATGTGTGGCATCTGTAGTGAAATACCTGTTTTTCCATACTTAGGCTGTCTTTATGTGAAATTCTCTTTGAAATCCTTCAATGCCTTCTCATTCCTATTCTTGCAGACTTCTGGGTAGCTGTTTTAGGTGACCCTTCTTGAGTAGTGTTGTTGGACTCGGGGATCTCCAAACATCATCTTTGACCTCACATGTGCTATGATTCTATAACCTGCTGCATTGGCCTGTTACAATTCTGCCCTTCCCTGGTCTTTGCTGTTTTTTGCTATACATTTAAGCATGTGTGTGTCTGTGTGTGTGTATATATATACACACAGACACACCCTGCATAAATATTTATATAAAAAATATAGATTTACTTCCTAGCTTTTTCTTTATCAGCCCTTTTAATTCCATTTGCCTCCTCTTCTGAGCAGGGATTCCTCATTTGCATTCTTTTTCAGATTCCCCTCTTGGTTTTAAATGGTTTTTGAAATGTATCTCTTTGGAGGATTTTGGTTTCTCTTTCCTAGATTATTTTGTCACTAACATAATAACATGTAACTTTGCTGCATTATTAAAAAGATACTCTAGTTTGTCAAGTAAGTTAGCAATTCCTTGGACTGAGAGTGCAGGACCAGTAATCTGGAGGCCAAGTTTGCCTGTCTTAAGTGCAATGATTCTATCATTGTGTCATTTTTATCTTAATGACTTCCTAGTTGATTGTTTTTCTCCCAGGTAAAAAGTAATAGCTAATATAACAATATGCAAAATATCCTTTTTTAAATCTGTGCGCAATTTCTATCTGTTATAAATGCTTTGAATTCAGTGCAATTTAATTGATCAAATTGTGTGCAGTTATAAGAAGAAATATGCTGTTCTTTGTAGGTATGCTACGGTTCCTTTATCTTCAAAGGAAGCTACGTTTGCTAAAGTAGAAATTGGCCAATAGTATCTTTAAGTTTTGCAGGTTAACTGGTGCCATGCTTGAAGACTTTGTTTCTCTGTAGCTTAAACTGTTTATTGATACTTCATTGTTATTTAATGTTATTTTGTTATAAAAGTTTGGCTTGTTATTGGGGGAAGTTGGTAAAACAGTCTGTGACTAGAAGGTGTTCACTTGCAGCCCCAATTGAGGATCATAACTACTGCTGGCTATAAAGAGAAATGGAACTCAAATCATGTAGAATGTCATAGGTTCTCAAATGGCCCTGTAATAATTGGAAACATTTTCAGTGTCAACTTCTATATGTTGCAATAAAGTTATATTTTTTTTAAAAGGGTTAAGTTACTTGCCTTAATGAGCATTGACTTTGGTGTGCTACAAATCTACAGTAATTTTCTTGCTTCGGTAAAGCAGTTAATTCCTGAGCAGTACAACACACTTGAATCAATGGGATCAAAGGTGGTACTAAAAGGGTTAAGATCCAGGGCCTCATTTCAACAAAGCATGTGAAAACATCTGGAACAGCATCTTCAAAAGTAAGGTAACTGATTTCTGAAGTCAAGCAGTACTGGTATTTGTTGGTGAATGGGGTCCATTATGTGCATAGATGCAATTATTCTAGTTAAAGACTTTTCTAATAAGTTGGAAGCCAGTAGGAGACACCTAATAATGTTATGTATGTAGCATTTGAGCCCATATGCAAGAAGTACTTATTAAATACGGTCTGCAGTCAACATCCTTTCAAGGTGTTTTGTGGTTTTGGGTCAAGGCAGCTTTTGGAATTTTAAATATTCTTTGTAATATAAATGCTCTGAGCACAACTTTTAGTGCAACTATAAGGTCCTGATAGGTTTTTTAGGAGAACTTTTTCACACTTTTTTCATTAGTGTTTCTCCTTTTTTCTACCATTCTATTTTCAGTTAGCCTAATGGAGGTTGTCCTCTGTGAGCCATTTGTATGTGAAATATGTCAAAAAAATTTATGCTGAGATAATGAGTATTTATTGCTTTCTCATTTTGTATTAATGAATGAAGTAGTTACATCCTGTGAGTGTTCTCCAGTGTATTGGTTTGGAAGAGGTTTTCACAATTGTTTAAATAGAAGACTCTCTTTGCCTTTGTAATGTGCAAATACGCTGCTGTGAAATGTGTTGGGGTTAGGACTTACTTATTTTTAGACCAGGATCTGAAATTGAATATCTTCATTACTTTGTGGTATGAATAAAGTAGCATGATTTTTTTTTTTTTGTACAGCTCTTATGTGTATACATATCTTAATACTGGAGTAAAAGCTATTTGCAAATTGAGAACAAGAGCAGCAATTTATTGTTTTTCATTGGTTTATGCCTCCTAATTGAAACATTACTTAATGCATATGCTTTGTTCACCTTTCACAGTGCTTAAAGGCCATATTCTTAGCCCCCATTAAACATGCTATTGGTAGAGATGTGTAGTGTATGTATATATTTTTTTCTAGTGCTTTGCACTGTGATTGGAAGAAGCAAGGAGTGCTCATTTAGAATTTACAAAATATTGCTAGCTTTGTAAAATGTAACTGTTTGGCTTTCTGACTGTGAAATGTTTGATTAAAATATTAAAAATCCAGACTTTTATATAGTGGAAGATGTTCTCTACAGCCACCTGTGATGTAAGAACAAATGTAATGATGGGTGTAGTATAATTCATTAGGTTCTGATCACATGGAGTTTTGTTACTAAGTTGTGCATTACATAGGAGGCTGTGGTGTGGGTATTGAAGTACTTTGGAGTATGTTGTAAGCCATATGCCTCACAGTGTCTTCTCCTGAGCGCTGTGTCTTTAAATATTTTCTTTTTTTCATGCAAGTAACTAAAGTACATTGTTCCATTTGTTAAATAAAAATATATAATGAATATAGTGATTCTGACTTAATACAATGTTTTACTTAGAGCGAGTGTGATACTTTATCTCCCCTTGCATATGCAATTACAAAGACTAATCAGTCCTATTAATAAAGTCAAAATGTTTAATGCTTATGCTTAAAATTTACACTTAATTACACAGAATATAATCTTTACATTTGTATAAGTAGATGTTAAAATTTTGAGCACTGTAGATAGAATGTTTTGAACAATTTTCAAAACTTATGTTTGCATATACTAATTAAGGACTGCGTTGTTGTATTTATGCTTGTGAACGAGTTGTGTTCTCATTATTCAACTTCTGGTCTGTTAACAGAAGAAAATAGCATGCAATTCTTGACGTAGGTCCAAAAGATGCAACTTAAAAAAAACAGGGTTTGAGCCTAAACTCATCATCTTGTAAAGTAAACTAATCAATAGTATTTCGTGTAAGAGTCATAACTGAAGATTTGGGAATTTCTCTTTTTTTTTTTTTTTTTTCTTCTACAGTTTTGCATAAGTGCTTCCTTTTTATTCTTAGTCTGCCAAATAGTTATGTAGTAATGAGCCTGCACTTAGCATACAAATAATACGTGACTTGATGAGTGATACAAGAGATTTGTGCTAGCAGTTGCTTAAAATAAATTTTTATTGTTCTATCTGTTTTAATGGATATGTAGAATGTGAAATCTGGACATCTGAAATTCTGAACAGATTTATCTTCTGAGCTGCTTAATGCTTTTAAGCTTTCAGTAGCTAATATATTGAGATGATTGTATAGTTGGAGAATATATGCTGCTTCATGACTTGTTTTGGGTTTTTTTTAGGTGCCAAAAACCCTAATCATCTTTGGAAAGAGTTGTTTAAACCCATTTCATCTTGAACATTTTTAGAACTTTTTTTCCAGACCTAGTGAGAGTTTTTATTTTAAGTAAATAGATAAGGCCATCTTTGACAGTGTTTGACAGTGTTAACGTTTGAACTTTGTACTAGGTCCTAATCCTAGCGAGGTAACATGTAAGACTTTCTTTCATTGTGTAATTCTGGTATTCAGTGATGAGTAAATGGTCTGCGTTGATTATATGAAAAGCTGTAGTATAAAAAATAAATAAAAGAAGAAAACCAAACCAAAAAAAAAAAAAAAACCCTCTAACTGGATTTTTTCCTACTCTACTGATGCACATGGTTGAAGTCTGTTATTTCTTTTGAGTGTAAAAGCACTGATAAGCATTGAGCACTTCTAAATTCATTATACATCTGTATGTTCAGTGTATTATTTTTAAGTTCTATTTGCTGAAGTAGCTCATTTATATCTAATTTAAAGCCACACAAGGGGATAGTGATAGTCTCAGTAGAAGAGGCAGGATGATGATCCACTCGCAGCCATTCCTGGGACCACTACTTGACCATCATTAGGTGGAAACTTTCCTGGTCCTGTGAAGTTTGATGACTTTGGATGATGCAGAAGGGTTTGTAGTTTTACTTGGTAGCATTTAAAAATTGCCAGTTCTGTGTTGAGAATGATGTTTGTAACTTTTTCAATTTATAGCATGTTTTCCACATTTTCCTGAATCAATAATAAACAATTATTTTTATGGACAATTTTTGGGGGAAAGATTTATCATGTATGGGGTAACTTTTCAACATATATGTGCTTTTGACTTGTTTATTAGTTTCTTTATTAAAATCTTTAAGTAAAAAAAAAAATGAAATACTTATATTGGAGGAGAAGGTCTTCAGATGTAAATTAGTATAAACAGTATGGTATAATTGGCTCTATTAAAAGCATGTTAATCTATCTTTGCATGTTGTGATACTGTTTTCTCACTGAAATGTCTTTGGTTTTCTGTGCAGCTCACACAATGGGTATGATAACTGCAAAGTCCTGGCTTACTAACTGGATGCCTCAGAGGCAGATTTTATTTGCAAGCACAAATTTGAATTTAATCACTGAGAAGTTATTAGTTGAAAACCTGTGTAATTTTGCCTATGTGAAGATTTTTTTTCCAGGAACACCTATTCATTATTTGGTATGTTGAAGAACCTTTTCTTTGCTGGGATGCAGTTTAGATAATTTTCAGTTCTCCAATAGGTTGCTATTTCTTTTTTCTTCTTAAAATGTAAACTGTGAGGTTTTATGTATGTTTTATGTAAACTGTGAGGTTTTCTCCTTAGAGTGATGCAGCTATTAAACTTCCAAGGACTATTCGCTAGATATGAAGCAACTGTGATTCATGTAAGGGAATTTGCAAGAGGTTTAAAAGAGGCTGAAGCAATCACCGTTAGAGAAGTTTGAGTCTCCCTGTATGTCCTCATTTAGGGTGGTTCTCTTGAGTTGTCATAATTCTCAAATGTGGCCTTTAAACACTTCATCTCTATGAAGGCCTTAAGAAAGCTGAGTAATTCCAGTGGTTATGGGAGTTATCTGCAGGAAGGGATTCTGAATTACAGCCAAACCTGGAATGCTTCTACAGTTTCCACCCTAATGATTCCTTGCTGTTGTAGGAAGTTCACATAAATTACTATTGTTGGGTGTACTGAACAAATTTCTATAAAAAGTCACCTTCATTTTTTCTATCTCTGTGGAAGTGAAAACATCTGTATGTTGTTCATGCAGGGTTAGGAGAAAAGGAATCTAATTTTCCAGTTATACTGTGTTTTGTTAAGATTAGGTAGATTTGTGTATTCTGTAAGAGAGCACAAATTGGGTTCAAATCAGTAAATATTGTGAGAAAGGGAAACATTATAGTGATGTATTCAGGCTTTTTAAGGGTTCCTAAGAGTATTGTCAAGTTTTGGGGATTGCATTTCAAGACCAGAAATAAATCAACTTGAGAAACTTTAAAAGAAGCAGAGAAGGTGATAAAAAATTATGGAAAATATCACCTGTGCTGAGAAGTGGTTGTAATAGGGCTGGGTTTAAGGAAAAGCAGTTTTTTTTTTTTTGACTTTATTTTAAACCTCTTAAGAAACTTCACAACTTGGGAACTGTATATGGGCAGTGTTGAATATGAGGTGAAATTTAATTAAAGCTAAGTGAGAAGAAGAAAAATGGCAATAATCTTTTATTAATAGGAATCAGCAAAGCCAGAAGATTTATTAGTAAAAAGTGAGTTTTAATGTTTTGGAGCTGAGGTTACCTGGCCAGGGACTACCCTTAGGCTGCAGCACAGAGCAGATTTCCCTTCTCCCACTTTGTTCCCCTTTTAACTATGCTGAACTGTGAGCTCATGGCACAGACCTAGGTCAGTCAAAAGTGACTGTTTTTGTGCCATCTTAGTTGAAGGCCCCCTCAATGCTGGGGAATGGCAGCAGAGTGGTGTGCAATATTGTGCAGTTGGGAGCTGTGTGTGGTTACAGGGAGGCACAGTGCCATCCTGGAAATGTGGTTAATTCCTGCCAAACGCGGCTAGCAGCAGTTGGTTGTGGAAGGGGCTGGTGCAGTTTTTCTCTGTTTCTCTGTTTCTGCCCTTGCACCAGCTTTTGCTAGACCTCCTTATGAGCTGGTTCAGGCTGTGGAGTTGGTGGGAAAGTTGAGCACTTCTCCGTAACTTTGGGGACTCGGCTCCCTGGGGTGTCAGACGTGTGCCAGTCCTGGTAGAAAGACCAAGCAGGATGAGTGCTGCTGCTTGTCGAAGGGCAAGACTTGGGTGTCCAAGATGGGCCTCTTTTCAGGTGCTGTGAAGTAATCTCTTGCTGGGAACTGACCTCATGCTTTGCCTGAAATTGTGTTGATCTGTTGTTTTCTTCACTGCAGAGTCACAAGTCATTGCCTTGGCTTGAGAATTTAATAGATGAAAGCTGGCTTAAATTTTATATGTGGTGCTGAGTTTAGCCCACAGAGAGTGTAGGTTTATGGGTGTATATTTTTGCCTGTCTAGGTAATGTTTTAAATCTGTGAATAATCAATCTCCAAGTTCTGCATAGTCAAGTTAGACAGAATTGCTTTTTAAATAAATGGGAAAGTACTAATTTTGTTAATGGGGTTTTCAACTGGGTCATTACAGAGTTCAGTTACCATGTGTACCATAGCATCAAAACCCTGAGGCAATTGAAAGGGAAGTCTTCAAGATGTGGTTTAATGCTTGCTCAGAAAACTTCATGCTGTTAATATAAATCTGACAAGAGATAAGTGTATCACTATTCATCAATATTTCATTTAGGCATATTTATCTTAATTATTTCAGAAGTACTCATTTTAAAATATATTTCCTAAACTCAATTGAAGTGTATTCCATGTCCATCCTTAATTCAGCATCCAGCAAATCCCTGAGCATAGGGGTAAGATGATGTTTATATGGTGTACTAGCTCCAGAGTGAAGTCCTTGATTTTCTTCTCAGTTATACCATGGTCTTTTACTGGTTTGTATGTATGTTTGTACTGGTATGTTTTCATAAATGCAGGATAACAGGTTTAACTTATTGGTACAACTTGAAAATATGTTTATGCCTATGTAAGAGCTGTTGTTACTCATTTTATGTGTTTGGAATTGGAAATTGGTTAATAAAATAATTATTTCTGTCAGTGACAGAAATTGAATTAACTCTTGAATTAAAGTGTGTCTGTAAGTACATCTGAATTCTTTCAAGGATTCTCTCAGTCTTATCCTTTCTTGCACCAGCATGCAGTTTGCCATATCCTAGTCATCTTGGCACAAGGGGAAGGCTAAATATGTATGGATTTTTTTCCTTTTTTAAACAAACTTTCTGTAGTTGCTACAGTACTAGTAGATCCAAGGTACAGACTGCTTTGGTGTATGTCTAACTCATTCTTCTAAGTTTTTTTTTTTTTTTTTTTTTTTTTTTTTTTTTTGTTCATAATATCCATGGTCTGGTTACTGTATGTTTTCAGCCAACAAGGGACTTGACCAGGTGATGTCCATCTCTAAGGAAATGTCTATAAGGAAAGGTCTTAAAAGCGTCCGTTGAAAGAGAGCAAGCTCAGCCTTTACTGTGCAGCACAGAAGTAGAGAAAAACATCCATGATATAAATTCAACTTCCTGTAAACTATCAGTAGACAAAAATGCACACTTCCTTCCTTTGGAAGCTGATGTATCCTGCTTTCTCAAGGCAAGCAACCTGCCCTTTGCTCTTCTGTAAACGGGAAGACCTTAGTGGATCCAGTGGAAAGCATGGAATGCTTCTATTTGCTGCCAGGACCCTCAAAGAGCAGAAATTTCATGAGAGTTTTGCAGATGACTGGCCAAGTGACATCAATTTAATGTAGATCTTGAGTACAATTTTATTTTATTTGGTACTTTTTTTTTGTCTGTAGACATTAGCTTCCTAAACCAGATAAATATATTAGAGAGTTGAGGGAAAGATTGGAGTAAGAAGGGAAATGTGGATTAAAGCATTTGTGCTCAACTTCTGGGGGATAGGTGATATGCTTTGAGATGGAGATATGTCCCCGTGGCTGTTTGAAATATGTTTGAGCAGGCTGAAGGGGTTCCTGCGTTACAAATGACATCAAATTGGTATGCAGAAACCCATGGACTTGTCTTGCAGTGCACTTTGTTGCTGTAGCAGGTTTGTTAAGCCAAAAAAGCTACCTCATTCAGAGCTCTGAGAGCCATGTTCTAGTATTTATTTACTATGCTTTCGCACTTGCCTTTTTCTCCCACTACAGCGTGATTTAGCAGGGGAACTTTGGCATTTATTTGTAGAGGACTTGATTCCTAATCCCATGCTACTGTTCGTATTATAATATGAGCTGGTCATATTTAAAATCTTTGAAGGGCCAGAAAGGCAATTTCTATTAATATTTGTATAAATATTCAAACTTGTGCTACTGCATTATGGGCTCATAAAATGTTAGGGCAGGTATGAAATTTGATGGCCTTGTGTCAATGTTTTCAAGTAAGAGTGAGTTGATAATCAAGAAGCTATTTTTCTTAGGAGTTTAAATAGGTAGTTTTAAAATCCTTGTCTGTCTTTACCCAACTTTAAAAGTAGTACTAAGAGATAATTAGTTTATTATAAATTTACATAGTTTAAATGCCCCAGCTCTTAATTTTATGTGCACCACCTATTAAAACATGGAATGTGTTTGTTCAGTATTAGAAGTTGGCCTGCTGTTACTATATGGCACTTGATTGTGTCTGTCACCACTAGCACCATCTATTAACAACATATTGAATTTTTTAGGTAGTGTTATACAAGTGAATGAATGAAGCTATTTTTGTGGCAGCTGATTGGAACAGATTGGAACTTAGTTCAGAAAAAAAATCAGGAAGGGACAAGAGTTTCAGAAATACAGAAATGGAGGCATGAATATAATTCTTTTTGTTCTTTTTGAGCTGGAAAGATTATCAGAGATTTATGTGCTTTGCATAAGCAGCTTTTGATTTTCATATATTCTGTCACTATATTTTGACTTTTCTGCAATATATTTGTTTTTTATTTTTTTTCTATCTCATGTTAGAAAAGAAAATTTATACCCAACACCTGGATGTTTTTTTTATCCAAAAGCTTGTTCCATGGTAGAGAGATGAGAAAAATTTACACTTTCATCCTTTCTCATTTTTTGCAAAAATTTTGTCTCTTGGATGAGTATGAACTTTGAGGCTTTCAGGCTATAATTAGCTGCTAGGAGTTTTGGCTTTTTCGTTCTTGTTTGTGTGGGTGTTGTTTTTTTTTTTTTTTAAACTTTTCACTAACAAATAAATCTTTTCATAGCAAAACTATCTATTTCATACACTTTAGCAGCTGGTCTCCAGAAAAGAAAGTGTATGCACAGAAGTAAATTTGTATTAGCCTGTGATAATATTCATTGACATTGTCAGCACTCATCCCTTGGTTTATTATGACCTGCAGCTGCAAGCATGTGTGCAGAACTGCTTTCTGCTCTTGAGAAGGTCAGAGTGTTTTTGTATTGTTCCTTTCCTGAAGGTGTGTGGCGTGTGGCTTAGAAGCGCTATGCAGCCTCTTCCCTGTTACCTTATTATAGGATGAACTTCTCCTGAAGTAGACAGTGTTATTTGGATTACTGCCTTGCAAAATATGGGCCAGCTGGATGACAACCCACCTCATGAGCCTTGTTATGTTTTCAAATGCATCATTTGCTGTATGCAGTGTATCTCCTTTTTCCCTGTAGGTTGCCATAACTTACTATTCTATAGCAAAGTTGAGCTTCTAAAATATCTGACGATGCAAAAATGAAATGTAGCCCTAAAAGACAGTACTTGGTAGTGACCAGTGAGGTTGACTTTGTTTTCCCACAATTTGTTTGGTTGGATTACACTATAGAATGCAGCTTTTGTGTTGAATTTAATTCAGGGATGTGTCCGTTCATATTTGTTATATATCAACAAAACAGTGTGGCGTGTCAACTAAGTACATTCTCATTGCAGGTACACGTTTTGGATTACTCTGTACAGATATCAGGAGATGGCCTTTGATTTTTGTGAGCGAGCCATCTGGCTTCCCCCCATACTGAAGAGGTAGTGGCATTGGTTGTCCCCGAACATGCCTAGCTCACATCACAGCATCCTTAGCTAATCCCTCCTTTTCCTTCCTTTTTTCTTAGTTTAGTGTTAACTTTGCAAGGGCTTCGGTGGTTTAAAACTGACTCTGACGAGGGAAAATGAGCTACGCTGTGAAAGTGGAGCCTGCCAACTGCAAGACAACCATTCTGCTGAGGCAGCAGGTTGTTAAATGGTGTGAGCTGTGCTATATGATGGATGCTCTGAATCCTCTTACTAAGTGTCCCTTCCTGACAGCATTAGAAATGGCAATACCCAAGGATAGCCTGGTCTTGTTTTATGTATCCTGTTTCTCCTGCTGTGCTCAGTGGTGGAAGCCTGAGAAGTAATATACTAGCTAGCCCTCTGGATATTTGAGTGAATCTCTAGTTTTAATTTTAATTTGGTTACTACAATTTTCTCATTTTTAATGAAAAAATGGATGTTTTGGAATTAATATTGCTATCTTGTGGCAGCGGCTGTCCAAATTCTGATTGTCATAGAAAGTTACAAGGAAGTTTATGTGCATGAGTGTAGCCTTCAAAAATAGCTGTATACAGTTTGTTGCCATATCATTCTGACAGGGCGTTAATTCTTAAAAAGTTTTATTGGTTGCTTCCTTCCACTGGTTTAGGGTATTACCCAGACTAGTTGGAAAAGTCAAATGTGATTCTATGATTCTAAGAAATATGTTTTTGTGGTGGATTATTTGGAGGAGATAAAATGGAAATGGTTAACCATACATTTACAGCATAAAACTTGTTTGTGGGAAAGCAGATTTATTACATGGCTATCTGCAGGCTCGTACACCTAAAAATGCACTCTAAATTTATGTCAGGGTACTCTGTCATTAATGTTTAACAGGAGAATAAATCTAGGTATCATCAGCATGGTAATGCTATAAACTTTGGAGCTGAATGATGTGTCTCTTGTGGGTGGGCATGAATGGCAAGTGAGATGGGATTAAATATGCAGCTTTATGTGAGGCACTGTATGGGGCTGGAGGAGAATTTGGATGCTATTCTTGAAGCATAGGACAGTAATGTCCTATAAAATCCGAGTTGCACCATAAAAGAGACAGCAACATTAGCATAAAATAAAAGGCAAGACATTTTTACTTCTGCTTTAAAACAAACAAAAAGTCCCCTGCAACAAAACCCCAGCCAAACCTACATAAATCTTAGGAAATCAGAGTTCTGTTCTGGTAATTTGTTCTGTTCTTTGGTAATTGGGCTGTACCCAGTCTTTCTTTAGCTTCCTAGAAGGCTTGAGATGCCCCAGAAATGAGTGATATTGAGTCAGTCTGACTGAGGAAGCTAAAGGTGAACTGAAGCCACCAATGTATTTCTAAATTTTCTCCTTAGGCAAGTTGTGAAACGCTCTGAAGTTATGTACGGAAACCTGACAGTGTGTTCAGAGTAGAAGCCAAGGAGCAGGCTCTGCTTTAGAGCACCATCCTGCTGCCTGGGTTTCAGAATTGCTTTTGCTCTGTTTCTGTTTTTTTGTATGTTTGTGTTTTTGTTTGTTTGTTGATCATCTTCAAGCTGCTGGTGAAAACAGAAGTTGTTCGATAACAAAAACAAAGTTCAGGTAACTCTAAACACTCCCTAAGCAGTGTTCAAAGTATATATCCACATTTGTCTGGTTTAAATGTACTGTGTTTAAGAGCAGTGTTGTCTTCGATGTTAAATGACTTATGTCCTGGAGAAAGCAGAATAGCTAAGTTGCTTGACTGTTGCTGTGAAGGTTTTTATTTTTAAATTTATGTATTTCAAGTGGGCTTTTTTGGTCAAATACTCTGACCTAAAGCAGTCTTTTTAATTTCATGCATAAAGAGATGAAATCAATTAGTGTAATAGCCATGTTAACTGGAAATCTGTGAGAAGTTGAGCAGAGGTGCTCACACTTCCTTTGCTTCTGTCAAGATGCATGGGAGTATGTGTAGCAGAGCTAGAAACATAGCCCAAGTACTTGAAAAGGTTATCCAGGCTTTTAAGAATAGCAATCTTCCCTCCTGCATTCGAAAACTACCAGTGAGAGGTTATTCAAATAAAAGCTTTTTTCACCACCTCTTTTTACTTTTGTATTTTGTGCTGTGAATTTCTATTCCTATAGTGCAGCTGCAGGTGCAGTAGATAGTCTTGACTATACTGTGTTAATACATCTGTAGAAATAAGGATAATTTGGGATTTATAAGTGAAGCAGTTTCATGGCTTGCACTTCCTTCTCTTGCTGCATGTAATCCAAAGAATCACTTATTCTGTCTAATATATCGAGGGAATAATAACTCTGCTTACACTCTCGGCATAGAAGCTCTGTGTTCTCCTGGCCTTACAACCATCTGAATCACTATAAAACACTGCTAGAGTGATAGGCTGGAATTAGAAGACTGCAAATTTTTGTGCATGATTTTTTAAAAAAAATCCATGTCGTTAAAAACAATAGATAAGCTGACTGGTCCGAATTGATAATTGTTTTTTTGTAAAACTTTATAACTGAGGTAAAACTTCGTGAGTACTCTCTGTGTTAATAGCTTAATATAAAGTTTTAAAGGCTATTAAACAGGTTTTAGTTCATGGTGGAAGCGAGGAGCCATGTGTTTGCATGACATTAGCTGGGAGGTATGAATAATATAGTTTATAGGGTAATAATGCCAGAAGTAAAAGATACTTTAGTTGCCTTGAAAATATGCTGGAGGGCGCCTTTGGCTTGTAGCTCAAGTGCAGATGGTCAGACACTGGACCTCTATGAGGGTCCCCTTCATAAGTGTGATCCCTGTGTTCCCTAAGTTTCCACATATATTACAGGTTTGCAATTCTTGAAATCACCTTCTGGTGGACGAGTAACCCACCGTGGGCCTGGATTACAGTACAATATCTTAACAGAGAGCATCTTGTCTCCAAACATCTCAGTGTCCCACAGTACTAAAATCTTAATTAGTATCCAAATGCGTCAGTGTAACGCATGGTAAATATGGCAATAGTGGTCCAGCAAGTATAAGATCCCTTTGGAAAGGTATCTTGTTGTTGTTATGTTTAGTCTCATTTCATGAACAGACATAAAAGACAAGGATAAAGAATAGGAGAGTATGGTGTTTCTTTACTCTTAGCATTTGAGAGTACAAAATAATTACATTTTTTTCTAACCACATGCAAACACCACTCACAGATACCATTTATCTATTTGAATGCTTTTCAGTACAGAAACTGCATTTGACAGGGTAAGAGTACAAAATCCTTTTTTGTTATTGGTTTTCTCCATGCATGTAAATAGTTCTCTGATTATTTAGGTGTGCATAGAAAATAAATCACGAAAGCTTCAAACCCGGTCACTGTGATGCACATTGTCTCCTAATAGATTTGGAAATGATGTTACTAACTCTGGAAAGGTAGTTTGATCTAGAAGGAATGCTCTTAAATAGCTTGCAGTGGTATTTTAAGCATCTTGAAGAGTTTTTAATAAATGTTATTGATGTGTTGGAGACAATTGCTAGGTTAAGGAATGGGAAGATGATAAAGATTGAGGCTCAGTAGTAACTCAGGGCAAGACTTACTTAACTTTACCAGTATTTTAGAACAGAAAAACCATAAAGTACTCTATTTTGAAAAGCAAGGAGAATGAATTGCTGCATTTGTGTGCAGAGCCATGTTTGTCACTTTTTTCTTTCTGTTTTAATTTTCTATTCAAGTAGAAGGAAAAAGGAATGCTTCTTACCCGGAGGGTGTGTGTGTGTGTGTGTGTGTGTGTGGTTTTTTTTTTTTTTTTTTTTAAGTACTTTGCATGTTTCAGGAGTTTAGAGATCTTGGTGAGGAAACTGGTTGTATGAGGAGTAAAGCAAAACATTTTCAAAATTTCCAGAAGTCAGAGGTGAAAATAAACTATGTGAATATAAAGTAGACCCATATTATTACAAATGGGTAAATAGTGGTAGATATAAGTAAAATTACTCATCCAAGATCAATGACAGATGAAGTTAATACAGTAGTCTTTATTTCTCCCAAGTTCTTATCACTGGCCTGCACATTGTGTGATGTGTGATATTTCTCATCCTGTATCAAAAAGTCTTTCAAAAGTACTTAATCAAAGTTGTTTACCTCACTTAAAATGATGGAGAAAACAGAATTATTTCATTTTAAAAAGAAGTTTTTATTATAAATTAACAAGGAATTGAGTCATATTACTACTTTGGGAACACATAATGTGGAAAAATGCAAAAAAAATTACTGTAGTTCAGGTTATTTTCAGGCTTGCTTTAGTTTTCTTCGATAACAATATGCTGCTTGTGAATGTCGTATGACTAAATCTTTTCCAATTGTTCTTATTTCCCCTCTTTTATTATGACAAAATGTAACTAGTATTTTTAATGATTTAGCATGTGTTACAAATCTTACTAAAATATATATATTTGTCCTTTATTTTTAGTCTAACTGTGCAAAAGAGGGTAATCTTATCTGTGTTACTCAATCTTAGGAAGTATAGATAAATCACTTCCTCAGTGCTTAAACACATTCATGAACAAAGGCTATTTCTAGAATAGAAAGCTGCTTGCCTTATATTCTTTTAACTATCTCTTTGTTTTAAGTCAAAATGCTGTCATAATATAACATAATCACTAGTATGACTCTTCCTGAGAAGTTTTAGCATTTAAAGATAGATTTAGGATGTAACAACTCTAGACTAATGTTAGATAAATATTTAAATATTAATGTAAGCATTCTGCTAAAGGAAATTTATTTTAAATGTTTAATTTATTAAGATATTATAGTATCTTTAGTAGACTGCTTTGTAGATAGGTTCAGCTGAGAAAATTCCTTTTTCTTTAGATGAAGTCCAGCTAATTGATGGGAAAATATAAAAGGTTGCATAGATACTTTTGACCAGGTCTTCTGTTCCTGGACAAACTTATTGTGAAGGGGTCTCATTATTTAAATACTTTGTCTGTCAGTGCTTTAGAGGAGCATTATAGGAGCTGCGTACCACTTTGCTCATTCGCTGATTAAAGCTGCAAGAGGACACACTGTCTGAATAAACTCTGCACCTCACTCAAGTAGGTTGCATATCCTGAAAAATAAGAGGCGAAGAGTAAAATTCCAGAAATGGAAAGTAGAAGCACAATGTCGAACTCGTGAGTGTCACTCATTTGGTGTAGTCTAGATCCTGGGGAATTTTTTTTTTCTACTCTGACCTAGAAAAGTTTCTTTTATTCTTAAAATGGAAAATAATTTTCTGTGGTAAGAAATTATAGGTAGGAGCATAACTTCTTAACTTGTAAGAACTCTGTCAACACAAGAATTGAGATGCCTAAGAGATGTGAAATTTTTCAAGAGTTGCAAGCATCTGTCTTGATAGTAAAATTTCTCCCTTGCATTTGTTCCTGGATGAAAATCCAGACTACTTGAATACAGGGGAGAAAAATTGCTTGGTATTTATAAAACGTGATGGGCATTAGACTCCTCGTGGCAGAAGGAGGCTGGAATTGAAGAGTTCTCATGTCGTTGTGCAATAAGTCCCTAGGTACGGAGGGTACCATGGGCTGAGATCCATTATTTTGACATGATGCCTACCAGGTGTTCCATTTCCACTTGTTTTCATACAAAGAAAATCTGAGGATCTATCACAAATGAAGCAGAACTGATGCTGCCAGCATACAATCTCTGTTGAGGAAAGTAAATCCCAGCTGCCACATAGCTAAGGGTAATGTAATTTGCTCAACTACAGACAAAATAAAATGTGGTTGAAAACATTTTTAAAAATAAAAGTATGTTGCATCTGCTCAACAATAACAGAGAAATCCAGCTAAGTTCCTGAAAACGCAGAGGGTCAATTCAGATATTTTTTTCTAAAGTATTTTTTTAAGAATAATATATTCATGAGGTAGCTTTGTCTAACACAAATTATGAAGTATATGAGATTAAGGTGCTATTTATTTTATGGAATCAGCCTTGATTTGCTTCCATGAAAAAGTAAGTAATGTTTCTTTTGTTGTCCAGTATTGCTGCCAACAGGCAGAGCTTTTGCTGCCTTGTCATCAGCCTCACATGTCCAAAAACTGTCATGCATTGGTGTTGAGTTTTAAATGCTTGTTGCAAAATGCCTGGTAAAATATAACTTACTATTGAATGTTTTATTATAGTAAAATGTCAGCCAGCTATGCGTTTTCCTACTTGTATTTTGTCATGGATGTAGGAGAAGAAATGTTTACCTTGCTTTAAACTGACTATATTAGTATCTTGTTTTAAAATTACCTGTTGTATGCCAACTGCAGGGTATAGTTTTTCTGGAATACATTTAATAGCTTATATTTCCTCTTCTGAAAACCCTGTGCAGCTACAGCGATGTTTCTCATAAAAGTGTGTTTGTCAGTTGATAAGGTTGTGATTATAAAACTTCCTCAAGGCTTTTGCCTTTGAGCTGCATAAATTCTGAGTTGTTTGCTCTCCTGTACTGTCATTTTAGCATGCAAAATAGTCTTTTTATGTCTCCTGGAATGCTAATGTGGCCTCTTGCCGTCTTCCCTGCGCCCTCCTGTAGACCGGCCACTCTAGAGGGTCCCTTGCCATTCCGGCTTCTGCAGTTGATCTCCTGAGTGCTTCAGTCTTGGATTGCTGCAGTTTAAATGGGAAGTGCAGGGCACAGTTTTACCTTACTTGACACTAATTCTATACTGCTGTGACTTCATTAGCTTTGGAGATGTGGTGAAAGAGGTGTGTGAATGTAATTTATTTGTATGTGTTTGCATGAGGCCTTGACATGCTGCTATAGCAGCAACCTCTTTAGTGAGATAAAATCTCATTTGTACAACTTAAAACATTTGTACCCTAAAGCAATAAATAACATGCACAGATGAGCAGCCTATTAGTAAACTGAGAGTTGCTACAAGTTGTACTTTTCTTGGTTATTAACTGCTGCTCTTTCCACGGGCCCGCAGAGCTATTTGCAATTCCCCTATGTAAGAGGAATGTAACTGTGCTGACACTGAATGATCACTTTATGTGCCTACTACAAGCAGTTGGCACAGAGTATCTTGCCTTGGTTGTTGTTAACTATCCCACCTTAACAAGAATTTTAATAAAGGAAACTGATTAGAATTATGATTCCTCAACATTATTTTTACTTGTATTAAGACAATTAATGTGTGATTAATAAAATATGTTAGCACACTCATTGAAATCAGCACCCTGCTATCACATATTATAGTAGTTACACAGTAAAGGCTTCTAATGAGTAATTGAATAACATGCATTTTTATTTTATCTCCCATATTAAGTTTAATAATATAGCTGGCCATAAACTGCTATTATGAGATATATTGCCTAACTTTTCCCATGTAATTATCACTTTTCAAGCATTTAGTAGAGAAGAGGTAGACCAGGTGTTTAAAACAAACAAAATCCTCATCCACTCTGCTTCCGTTATATTAAAAATAGTCCAGGACAAGCTATCCAAAAAATTGGCAAAGGTAATTTTTTTGTAAGTAATCACTTTATGTAGGGTGTTTTTTTTTTTTTTTTTTTTCCCCTCCCCTCTGCCTCTCCCGTTAAAATGCAAGCTTATTTCTTGTGATTGCAAAGAGCACTTTTCAAAGGTGTGTTTGGCCAGCTACGTTTCTAATCCACTGACACTCTCTTTGTATTGAAATGTCACCAGCTTCTAAGTTTTTTACATCACAGCAGAAAGTAAGCTTTTCAGTACTGTCCAGCTCAAACATAAAAATGAAATATATTTATCTAAATGTAATACTTTATTTCTTAATTGTATTTTTTTTATATGTGTTACAAACCAAGTTTATGGTAAACTATCTGACTTTCCTTGCAGAAGTATTGTATGGGTCTGATAATGGTTGAGTGATAAACAGGAAATTATTTTAGGAATGTTTTAATGCCATATTCCTTTCAAGCTGTTGTTAAGAGTAGACACATGTATTTCGCTTGCTCAGGGTGAGTTTGTCATGAGTGCGTTGCCATCTGTTGATAATGCAGCAACCAGCAGTTTATAATGACAGAACTTCTCTATCACAGCATCTTTTTTTGTTTGTTTTTCTTTTGTTGCAGAAGTAAATTTGTTTTTTATTACGTGTGTAACTTTGGTATGGGAAAAGAATAATCGTTTGTGTAGTTTTATATAATTTACAAGCTGGAAGAGTCATGCAAAATGAGAGGTGCAATGATTTTCTCCAAAGACTTGAAATTTGTAATATTAAATGTAAGAAGAAGACTGTAATGGGATGTTTTTAAAGTCTGAAAGTGTCAGAAAAATATGCTCTTGTCCAAAATTCATTGAGGAATCAAAGTACTGCTTTTTTCTGTGAGAAACGGAGAAGAGCAAGTCATCTTATTCCCTCTTGACCATTTTTCCTTAAACTTTTTCCATTAGCTTCAATATAAAAAGAAATTTTAGGAATAGAAATAGAAATATAGGAAAGAGCAGGACAGCTGGTTGCTCTGAGCATCTACACTTATTTCCAGCCTGGTAGTAGCTTCCTGCTTATCATTTCTGGCATAAGCAAGTATCAAAATAAGTCAGAGTGATTATTTTCTTCAGACCTAGAGAAGACATAAGTAGGACATCTGTCTTCCAGTGGAGTAATCATAAAATTCCTCGAGTTTAGAAGAGCCATGTTTCTTGGACAGAAATAGGTACTAAGGATAACTAAGGATATTGATTTTTTTTTTTTTTTTTTTTTTTTTAAAAGAGTTGAGCCTTATCTTTTCTACAGCTCTTTACTGGCTTGTTATGTATTTTGAAAATAAGAAAAATGATACTAAACGGTTTTTCTTATATTACTGTTTCTTGAAGGTGATGTGTGGAAGTACTACTATGGATCTGTATAAAATATTTAAAGAGGAAATATTTTTTTCCAAATTATCTCTTTTTTCCATTGCTAGATTTAATTGTTGAGAATAACAACCTTTTTCTTGCTATGCTTCCCACTTAGAAGGATTTTTTCTCTTACTCTGCTTTTAACTGGAATGTAGGGGAATACAGAGGTGTGAAAACCTAGTGTTAATAAGTTTTTCTTAAAGTATTTCCAAGTAGGGCGTATTGTTTAAAAATTTCTTGTACACTCTTTTTTTTTTTTTTTTTTTGCTTTGTTTATGGTCTACTATATTATATTCTTCCTGCAGTCTCCACCTATCTTAGCAAGAACTAATTATTTGAAGGTTTGCAGACAGCTGCTGCCAAATGGCCTCACAGTTAATGACTGAGTAGAGGAATGAAACAGAGCACTAAACGCTACGGATTCACATGGCCTCCTTTGCAAGCCCAGTCTGTTCCCACAGTGTTGGACAACAGTTAAAGGAAATGAGGTTTGAAGATGATTCTGTACAGGTCAAACTAAAGAGGAGAAAAAAAAAAAAGTTACACATTTTTGTGCTGTACCTTTGCGTAGGAGAAAGTGGAAGCATAACACAAAGAAGGAAAAGCAAAACCAAGGAGCTCTGCACCCTTTTGCAGGAGGAGATGGGGCTGCCAATCACTTGTCTCATGGGTGACCTGAGCATTACAGGAAGCACCAACCTGTTGGTTCCTGTCATGCTCCCGGTCCTTTTGTTGAAGCTGTCACATTTCTCATCACTTAGTAAAGCTTACTTGGGTGCAAAGGAGAATCTACCTCTGAAATAATTATTGAGACACATACCTAGGAGAGGAGACGGGAATCTGCTCTGTGCTTTAACACGTTTTAAGTACATTGACTAGCCATTGGAGCTGGAGAGGGGACAGCTCTTTTGTCTCCCTTTCCAAGTGACCTCTGTAGCAGTGAGCTCAACAGTACTGCAGTTTTCCTCTTCTCTGAAGAATCAACCTCAGTGGGAGAGCAGCAAGCTGGGCTCCACAGCAGGAGACTGCTTGCTGATTGGAGCACCCTGCTGCGAGGCCAAGCAGGGAAAGCAAACTGTGCTCGCACACTTTTGGGGGGAATGTTTTAACGACCAAACTTTGGGTTACAGATTGTTAGTGCTTGGGCTGAGGCCTCCCTGTTTCTGCTGTTGTGATGGGAAAACTTCTTGTACTGACGCTGTTTGGGGTAACAAAAATAGCTGGGCAAAGAGGGGTCACCTTGGGGTTCTAAATTCCTAGGGGCTGTGTTCACACAGGCCTTAGGGTACTTAGAGACCTTGGTTTTACTAGGAGTGGCATAGCTAAATGTCTGCTGAGGTGACACATAAGTGCATAGAGATAGGATTTATGTCAGACAGCTGAGTTCGTTCCTCCGGTGCAGTCACTGCAGCTTGTGAGGACTGTCCGTACAGTCTGGAGACGTGTCCAAGATGGTCTCCTTGCTTTATAAAGACACATTGCTCTTGTTCCTCATGCTTGCTTAGATCCAAGTGTTAAGGCACTGTTGATCATCTTTGGCAAAGAGTGAAAGGATGGAAAAGTAGAGTTACATCCAAACTGACTTGGAAGCTTATGAGCTTTGAGCAATAAATTTTACAGGTTAACACAACTTTCTTGTTAGATACTTGAGCGTTGTAAGAATTTGATGATTTTAACTCTGGAAACACCACTAGGTAAATACGGCTTTGTGAACTTCATGAACTTTTCTTTTTCTTAAGTAACTTCAGTGGAGTGAGGTAGCAAAATAAGAGGAAAAGTATCCCTCAGAAAACCAAAAATATTATTGGATTTATTTAATTTTACGCCACAACTGACAAACATGCAATATTTCTCCCAGCAAAATAAGATTTTGACAGATTAAAACAAACATACGGTTGACACAAGTGGCAATGGAAAAAAAAATGGGTTGGTTTGTTTTTCATCTCTGTCATGGGGAGCTTCTTCTGATTTTCATGCTATGGGGAAGAAGACAGAAAAAAAAAAAAAAGGTAGGATTTTAGTTAAACAATGAATATGAGATCTATGAACAGGTGAAGTAGGGAGAAAGAGGAAAGGAGACAGAGCAAGTACTGCAGCTGAAGTGAGTAGTGATGACATGGGGAATTTTGGATTGGTAGGAGGGAAAGAGACCAGAGAATGATGTTTAGCACAAAGGTTATTCATCATGTCATGCAAGTTTTAAGAGTTCCCACTTGCTCCACAAATCTAATTTATGGGAATAAATGGTCACAGCTTTATTTTAAATTACTGTAGGGAACACTCGTGCTTGGAGCAAAATTTGAGAGTTCCTTACAAAATAAATGCTGTATTACTTTCTGCCAGTTGGAAAGTACTGGCCATAAATAAGGATAAAGGTCAATATGCTCAAAAATGGAGTAGCCAAAGGGCAAATGAGATGGTCTTAGAGACTGTTCAGAGGTTGTTGACTTAGAACAGGGCAGATTGAGCATCATAGCATCTCTGAGAAAGGAAAAAACAAAAAACAGGTTATCTCACCATTGATACCTAGTTATAAATATTTTGATGAGAGGTCAGAATATGATGACTGATTACATCTCTGTCATTGCTGCAATGGAGTTTATTTATGCAGCAGAAAAAGTAAGAGCAATTGCGTACTGTGTGATTCAAACTTTGGCTAAAACTTAATATTTCCTATAGCCTTTAGCTATGATAACTACAGACAAACCCTATGAAACGTTATTTGCGCCTGTAGAGTACCATTAATTTTCTTTTAATCTTTGTCTGCCCCAGGAAACATTTCGATTGAATTTTGCTCTTCATGGACAGAATCAAGAAGACTGAGAGCCAAGCTCATTTCTTTCCATTTTTCCCTTTATTTCCATATTTTAATGGATTCATGACCCATGATATTAATACTGGAGATACTGTAGGAACGTGTTAGATGAAAAATATATATTTATTGTGCTTATCTGCTAAATTTTAACATCTTTCTAGAGTTTATTGAATGTCCTAATATCAGAAACCAGTTTTACACTTTAGTCTAGTGGCGTTTGCTTTGAGATTGATAATTTTGTGCTCTCTATCTCTTCCACCTTCCTCTGCAGTACTGAACTCATCTTGTCAAGCTTTTATGAATGCTTCTTGCACTACCCTTCCCCTCTTTTTATTGACTAAGATCTTGCTCTTGTTCTTCTAATTCTATTAAATTGTCTTAACTTTTCTCTAGCTTTGTCTTCTCCAGTTTTTCTTTTCCTACACAATTTTCATTAGGTTCTGCCTCTCTTTTAGTCCTGTTTTATTTCTTTTACCTTTATTTTAGGTTGAGGGAAGCTACTTCATTGGCGCTGGCAAGATCGTGCAGAAACTTGTGCATAGTGTGTTACAGAATTTAGGAGAGTATATTTTACTCTACAGGCATGTCCTTAGTTCTTAATTTAATATCCAATTTCAGAGTTGTATCTTCAGCATCCTGGTAACATTTTTCTTTTAGATGGATCGAAGCAGTTCTTTGACACAGGATAATACCATAGTGCAGCCTAGTAGCTTTTTCTTACAATATGCTTTGGATTGCTAATGATGATAAAACCGGGATGTCTGCTGTGCTATGAAGGATAACACCTCTAGCGATCTCAGCCCTGAGATGGGGGGTTCACATTTAACTTGGAGGGAATTGTACCATCTGTCGTTGAAACCTTGTACACGTTGTAAACGTTGAAACGTTGTACAGCTTGAGCTGAACAGGAAAATATCGATTTGAACCTAGCCAAGTAAGGAAGCGGGCTGAGGGGTAGAAGAAAAAAATAGCTTCTGGTCCTTCATTTATGTCTGGCGCTGGCTGTCGGTACAGACAACAGAGAGAAATAAGAGGAGAGAGAAAACCTTGTCCAGCAAGCTCTGGTGTGCCCATGTGAGCAAGTAAGAGAGGACAAATGCTGTGCTTGGGCTATTTGCTTGAGCACAGTACTTCCGCACTATGTAAACCATTTCCTGGTTCACTCAACAATATGTAAGCTTTTACCACCCCTTTAATGTTTCTGATAATAGACACTAATTTCTGTGCCAAAAATGTATGTCCTGGTTACTAGCTTACTTTAAGGCTGTTAGCCAAATCTACCAGAACATTCAAATGTTATTGCTGATGCTTGTTTACATAAACAGTTTGTTTTATCTCTCATTTTTTAGCTGAATGCTTTAGGTGATTTAGAAAACAAACCAGAAAAGTTCTATCAAGTTTGCCATTGTGCAAAGAGGAGGAAAAACCCCACCCAAGAATGGCAAAATTGGATCTGGAGACCATGGCTGCCTGCGATGAAATGCAGTGCTCCAAGTAGCTTGCCCTTGTCATATTTCCAGATATTGCAGAGATAAGTGTACCGTGAACTGTGGGCCCTGGATAAATGCAGATCTGACCTTTGTTTACACAGTATCGAGGGGAATCTTTATGAGAGGCAGAAGTATTTCAAAAGGTTTAGGATCATTATGAGGCGTAGAAATGAGTCTCCAGGGGATGATTGTGACAGCAGAGATCTCTCACTGTTTCTCAATGAGCAGTGTCCTGTGTACAGAGATTTGAAGGAGCTGTTTGGCAATGACATTTGACAAGCTTTTTGGTAGTATAATTCAGGGGAAAAGGCAACTATGTCTTTTTTTTAATTAAGCAGAGTTGTAGTGTTACTTCTATATTGCTAAAATAGTTAACATAATATGAAATAGTAATGTTAAAATAATATCATAAAAATATTGAAGATATGTACAGATGTAGATGTTGGTACAGTGCAAAATAACCCAGAAAAGATTTTTCTTTCAACAGCATGTTTCTTTCAACAACACAATCATTAAGCTGCTGTCCTTTATACTTCCTGTAGTTCCCACTGGCTATAATTGGTCAACTGGTTGTAATTAAGAGTGGGGATTTATATTAGTTGGATTAAAAGTCCAGATTGAGTTTTGTTACTCCAGTCTATTCTCTAGACTCTAATCTATTGATCAAACAAATGCAGTAAAAGCTACTGAATAAGGGAGGATCCTTGCAGAATTCTAGACAGAAATAATTAAAGCTGGTTATGCTGCACAGAAGAAAATGCCTCTAAAGAGGAGAGTTGGAGCTTGGGACATAGTATTTGGATTAACTTGACGGTTCTGTTAATCTTTTTATATAACTTTAGGTTTAGATAACTTAAGAAACCTGTGATTCAGCTTCTGATGTGTAGAAAGGTACTGATTCCAGATATGTTGACTAATGGGGTATGATCAAATATCTTTATTCAAAGTAAACTAAATCTATAGATATGTTTCTTTGTGAAAGTGAGAGCAAATACATTTGTAAGTGCACGTGTATATGAGGATGCAGACAAGATGCATGCGTTCTTTACATATGCAGCAACTACACAGAAATATGTAGTTAGTTGTTCAACCTCTGCAACGTGAGCACTGCACAGGGTAACTTGCTGCCGGTTCTCATGCTTTTCCCAAGGAAGCCAGGTGAAACTCAAGGCTCTCAGCTCTGCAGTAGTGCTTTTCCTTCCCAGACCTGCTCTTGATGCTTACCTAAAAAATTGTCATATAGTGGGTACAGCATTTAAAAACAAAACAAAACAAAAAAAGTAATGTTAAAATGTTAATACCCTTTTCTATGAGGAAACTGCACTTGACTGTATTCATTTAGTCAACTGCTACATTCATTTCTTATTTTTTTGAATGCATGTTGTAATAACGTTGTTGTTTTGAGTCTACTGCTTTGGTTTTGTAGATGACTTGAACTTCCAGTGTATCCTTGCTTGGTTCTACACCAGCTGCCTGGTGTTCGCCTTTTTAATGGTGATAAAAAGATGCTGGGGCTAGGTTGGGGTTTTATTTGGCTTTGTTGTTACCAATACTTCACCATTTTCAAAATAGCTGCATCTGTTTAGCTGACTGACATTTTGAGCCTTTGATATTGATTGCAGAAGGAGGTGTAGAGTAAGCTGTAGAAAAAGCCTCAGTGTTTTTCTTTTTGTTGTTGTGGCAGAGCAAGATGAAAAGGAAGTCATTTTTCAAGATAATATTGTAAGGGAAACAAGGAATATCTCAGGACCGATCTTTTCATCTAGGTGATGTTTTTGTTCAAAAATGATCAGAACTGGTGTTGCTCACAGAGAAGACCTAGAAGTCTAAGTCTGCTCATGAGTACTTAAAGCACACGCAAACAGCAGTTAGTAGCTTTCATCATGAAGGTGTAGGTGGCAGATGTATTAGTTTATGTAAGTCAGTCTATATTTTCATTTTTGTACTGTGGCATTATTTTTTTAATAGCAAAGGTTTAAAGACTAATGAAAAAAATCAAACCTACTTCAAAATTAAGTGTTCAAAACTGCACATTTTTGAGCTGACAGAAATGCCTAACGCTTGCAGATAGGTGCCTGAGTTGAACGCTCTTCCTTTTCTTCCCAGTGAATAACAAGTATGAGCAGGTCTGCCTGCCTGCTTAAACAGAGCCAGCGCTCTCAGGCCAGACAAGGCAGGTAACATATAGGTAATATATAGCCAGGTAAAAATATTTTTTTCCCCACACTTAGTTATTTTAAAAAAAAACCCTTTTCTGAACAATTTACTGTGCTCCAATTTTGATCAGCTACAGGGAAAGTAGTATCTTTTGGAATAGGTATTTTGAAACATAAGAAATGAGGAATTCAAGCAAAGCAGGGTGTACTATATCTGAAGTACTGTCCAGGCAAGACAGCTTAATATCCATTTCTTGCACTTCCTCTTAAAGTTAAATTTTTTTTCTTGAGATTTGCATGGCTATAAACCTACAACTCAGAGGTCTAGCTTATTCTTTGTAAAGCACTTTGATGGCATGTGGCATTTTTCTGTGGGCTGTGATAGAATAACAATAATTTCCTGATAAGTTAAACTGAAGTCAGTGAAATGGCACAGAAGGGAAACAATATGTACTGTTTGGTTGTCAGGCATTTAAGTGTTTTGTTTGTTTGTTTTTAATAAAAGTATTCTGGTTTTGTAATAGCTTCTGTGCTGTCAATATGTAGCATCTAGATTCCGTGTCTTGAGGATATGGAAATATGGGGGGTTACAGTTTCTATGATAGTTGCTTTTATCACCCTTTCCAAATTACTCCTAAATGCGTACCACTGCTGGTAATGCAGTCAGGTCCTAATGCAATCCTAAGAAGTTCTGTAGAGTTTGCACCTTATCAGGGCCTGGCTGTCAGTCAGAGTAGTTTCTTGATCACATAAAGTGGTCATGATTTGTAGTCTGGGAGCTCCTGGTTTGGCTGGTTAATGGCATGTTCACAAGCAGATGCACTATGGATCTTGTTTCCAAAAGATTAAGTATTTGGGGTCGTAGGTTTGTCTGGGGAAGCCTTGCTCTCTCCTGGTCTGCTGTTAGCAACCAAAAGTCTAGCTGTGTTATCCTTCGGGACAGTAGTGGAGGAAGAAAAGGAATTTCAATCCTGTTAGATCGCAGACCGACTTGCAAAGAAAGCTGCTTGGTAGCTGCCATCAAGTCGTGTCCATGTTGACCCGGGGCTAAGTGCGATGTGACCCTGGTTTGGTCTAACGCTCACATTACAAAATGTGAAAAATTCAGAGCTTATTTGCAAAGGTTTCTTGTTATGATGCATCTACTTGAAGCTGCAACTAGTTACAGGTATAAACATTTGGTAACGGGTTCTTATAAAATAACTGTTGCTTTTGTTAATAAAAAATCTGTTTATTGCATCTAATTGGGGCTGAGTTATGCTTGGAAAATTCAAACAGGTAGTGGTGTGCTATTTAGTGACTGGTAAATGTTATTGGAGAGCTAATTGCTAGATAGGACATCAGGCTTTGAATGTAGTGTGTTGAGTATAAATTACAAGGAGAAGAGTAAAATATGTTGTAATTTGTTTTAGAAGAGAGTACTACCTTAGTTTGTATCAATTTTAACAACATTGAATTAGATGTGTTTGATACTTGTGTTTTAACCTTTTAGTATGTAAATGTGCGTGCATAGCATATTACCAATGATGTCTAAACTCTGAGAGCAGTGCTGCTCTTAATCCAGTGTTATCCCTTCAATTTGTGTCCCCGAAGTTGTGGCACGGCTGCCTGTTCAATTATCCTCAGGCCAAGGGCTGCTGGTGAGACATGGGCCACCCATATCCTCTGGAGAAAATGATTTAATGTATCCTGTGCTTAAATTGCAGTCTATCAAGGAGCAAATGTAAGTTTATGTCCAGAGTGAATGTAAACAACTTGTAGAGAAAATATACGGCTAAATGGGCATGTAAATTGTAGTTCATATTTCACTGGAGCACTCTTTCTCTTAAGAGCGTGCAGCTTGCTTAAACGGTGCACTGTGTGTATATCTAGAGAATTAGGCGCTGCTTTCAAAAAGATCTTGAAATGACACTTTCCTTAGGACGCTGTAAAAATGAACAGGTGTTTGGGTGCCTGTATCCTTAGAAAGCTTTTAAAATCTCAGCTGTAAGTTTGTTCTTGCCTACCCCTGCCTTTGTCAAACCTTTTTCTTCCCGCCTGCCTTTTTCAGAGAAACTTTTCAGTGAGGTCAACCAAACAAATGAATCTGTTGCAGTCAATAAGCCAGAGGGCTGGGAAAAGTTAAAAACTCCAGGCTTGGGAAAAGGAAATGCTATTGACTTGGAACGTTTTTGTCTGTTGGAAAAAGAAGTTTTCAAATCGTTGTTTTCATGATTTATAGGTGAAAGTACAGGTCTAGCACTGGAAAGAAACATGATTCTCTTCTGTTTTTTATGATAGTCGCCTGCAATGTAGCAGAGCAAGATGTCGTTCTCTATTCTGATCAATATTTATTTGCTTGTTTAGAGAGCCTCTCAGAAGAAGCCAAGAGGGGCCTCTGAGTGTCCTGTGCCTGTATCCTAGAGCCTTCCCTGGCATGGAGGTGGTAGAAGAGCTTGGATCTGTGTGAATGAGGTGGTTGTGGGTCTGTAAGTCATTCTGCACATCTTAGACTA